>VUQH01080745.1:0-13280 GCA_015106775.1 Etroplus canarensis | reverse complement strand
AGGCAGGAGTCTCCGTGGGCTGTGATATTTGCAGATGACATTGTGATCTGTAGTGAGAGTAGGAAGTAGGTGGAAGAGAGCCTGGAGAGGTGGAGGTATGCACTGGAGAGAAGAGGAATGAAAGTCAGTAGAAGACAGAATATATGTGTGTGAATGAGAGGGAGGCAGGGAGTAGAGGTGGCAAAGGTGGATGAGTTGAAATATCTGAGATCAACCATCCAAAGCAACGGACAGTGCACAAGAGAGGTGAAAAATTGAGTACAGGCAGGATGGAGTGGGTGAAGATGAGTGTCAGAGGTGCTTTGTGACACAAGGATAGTAGCAAGAGTGAAAGGGAAGGTTTACAAAACCGTAGTGAGACCTGCTTTGATGTCTGGTTTGGAGATTGTGGCACTGATAAAAAGACAGGAGGTGGAGCAGAAGATATATGATCAGTGTCTTGTGGATCCATGAAAGCTGTTGTCAATACATAATTATTCCTGTCTATGCCAACATAAGACAAATAAAAATAGAAGAATAACAGAACATGTTTTAGATTGTTTGCTTTTTAAATACAGAAATGCACTAACAATTTTATCCATAAAAGTTTAATAAAAAGGGATAAACTGAAGAAAAACAAAAACAAGTAAAACAGGAACTCTTAATATTAAGACATGGAAAAGGGGAGTCAGAGTAGAAATTTATTATTTAAAGTATATATTAAAAAGCCTTTCTGTTTACGAAAGACTTTCATAAGTATTAAAAAAAAATAATATATATATATGTTTTATTTTAATAATAGTAAGCGCAGAGGACATGGCCTTGCACTGCTAACACACACATGTACACGCACATACACACGCACAGACCTGTTGCTTAAGGAAATAATTTGTACAGTCATCATTTAATAGATTAAATCTGTGTGTCTGTGTGTGTGTGTGTGTGTGTGTGTGTGTGCGTGCGTGCGCGTGTGTGTGTGTTTCTGTTTAGAAACAGTAACTTCAACAGAAATATTTTCATGAGAATGTGATCAGAAAACATTGCAAAAAAATACATGAATACATTTCTACAGTGAGATTTGGTTTTTACAATTAGTCACTAGTGACAATAGAACTGAATATATTTTCAAAACTGGCTCTTCAAACATAATTACTGTATGTGCTCAGAGCAAACGGCTAAAAGAATGCACTAATGGTTGAATGCTCTTCCTCGCTTAAGGATGGACAGGTACCAAATCATTCATGATTAGACGCTCATATCAATATGTGAAACATTAACATGTCTAATGTTAATGTCCACACTGTATGTAAATTTACATTAGTGTCTTTTGTGAGTGCATCATAATTGATTTTCTGATTTTATGCTTGCATGGGTACACATTTAGCATATGATGGTGGGTGACTGTTTTCCATTATCAGCCCTGTCTTACACTCTATCCCAGCAATCCCCTACGAAAAACCCTTTACTCTCAAGCCACTAATTTGTTACAAACACACACATAAAGTCAGTTTGCCATCACATGTGATTTGAGTGCAATAAAAACTCACTGGCCTTGTAAATCAAAAACGACTACTTAGTACAGAGAGAGAGGGAGGGATAGAGGGAGATTAAAGAATAACTTAAACTGTCAATCATGCAGCAGAAAAAGAAAAGTCAATAAAATTCAGTATAAGAGCATGCATCCTGTATGTGTGCCAATCTGAAAGAGACCATCAGATGTCATATCTACTGGCTGGCAAACTGTCTCAGAAGAATGAAAATGAGCAAACTTGTTACACTGTAGCTATTTAATCCTTTTCCTTTCTTCTGATGCCTAAATGGCTTTTGAAAAGGCCTGGGAGATGTTTAAATATCAAGGAGGTTTGAAACAAGGACATGAGTTTCTTTTTAAGCACAAGTGGGGAGGTGGGAACACAGTACTGCAGCTGCGCCTAAAGCTACTGTTAGTCTCAGTCCTCTCTGTGCAGCATGTGTTATATTTTCTTTAACACTTCTCCCTTCAGACTTGCTTTATGCTCCTGGTGATAGTGGGTACTGAACCTTGAACCTGTTAGCAAGAGACTTGACCCATTGAGCTGCAGAGTCACCAAAAGGAACCCTTTGCTGCTGATGTCACCCACATAAAAATGGTACTGATCATCCTGCAAGGTGTGCTGAATAAAACCTTCCACCTCTCTGGTCAGTTCAGCAGACTGGGACATGGATCAGGTATTTGTCCTTCTGACTAATAGTGGTTAATGGTGTCATTCTGGCATGAAAATGGGGAGCACGACACAATGTTTAAAAATGGAAATTCCAGCCACATTCTTTCATTCCCTTTGGAAATTGTAAAGCTTTAAGACATGACGTTTTTTTATGACCCTTGTAATAGCTTTTAATGACTATTTGTTGCTGTTGGTTGTCTGACTTTATATCGGTTGTTTCTTGCATGTGGTTGTCTGACTGCAACTGCTTTTGTTCTCAGGTCTCTTGAAAAAAAGACCTTCATCTCAGTGGGAGTACCTGATTAAATAAAGCTGCTAATGGAAAGCTTTATTTATTTATTTGATGGTAATGCCAAAATAAACCTAAACACAATTTTCCATTTAGAGTAAAAAATCCCTTAAGTGCATTAATTAGCTGTGAAACACTTGAAACATCACAGATCATTGAGAAAAAAATCTTTAAAATGCCTTCATGTGCCAATTTAATTTCAACAAAAGTGACATTTTCCTCTTTTTTCCCCTGTAGTTGATTGCATACTGGAAATACAACCAGTCAAGTTAAAGCTTAAACTCATATTTGCCCAGACTATAGTATATGTGTGAAGACTTTGAAAGAATATTGTTGAACCACAGATAAATTGTTTAAAAATACTAGTACTAGTAACTAGTAACTAGTTCATACACTCTATGGGAAAAAAAATATTGGGCCATACCTCTTAATCATTGAATTCAGCTGTTTTATTCAGTCCCATTGCTACCTACATGTACGTATAAAATCAAGCACCTAGTCATGCAGTGTGCCTTTACAAACAACTGTGAAAGAATGGGTTGTTCTACAGAGCGAAATGAATTTGAATGTGGTATTGTAATAGGATGCCACTGTTGAAACAAGTCAGTTCGTGAAATGTCTTCCCTCCTAGACATTCCAGTATCAACTATAAGTGGTATTATAGCAAAGTGAAATTATTTAGGAACCAACCAGCCCCATCAAACAGCTTTGGGATGCACTGGAACAGAAAATGTGAGCCAGGTCCTCTTATGCAACATCAGTGTCTGACCTCACAAATGCTCCTCTAGATGAACAGGCAAAAATTCTCGCAGACACATTCCAAAATCTTGTCCTTCCTAGCTGTTATAGCTGGAAAGGAGGGACCAAATCCATATTAATGCCTACGTCATAAAAGCTCCTGTAAGTGTAATGCGTAAGTGTCCCAGTACTTTTGCCCATATAGTGGATGTGAAATACGATCACACTCTTGCTTTATGTTCCAGAATTATTGTACTGAAAAATAACCAGAAATTTGTTTTTGCATAACGTTTTAATGTCAGAGTGACCTTTAACTTTGACCAAGCACCAAATCTAAACAGTTCATCCTTTAATACACAGACAGATGGACAACAACGTTATATGCCTCAAGGCATGTTGAGGAACAAAAAGCCAATGGTCAGCCTAACAGCATACAAATGTGTGCCGGTCCAGGAAAAACCTTCAGATGTCATGGCTGCTAGTTAGGGAGTTGTCTCAAAAGAATGAAAATGAACAAAGTCTTATTTCCAGGCTTGTTGGACTCCAACAGTTTATTAGCTGTAATAGCTGCAGGGGCAGAGGCATGATAAAAAACATTTATTTTATTTTCAAACCTAATAAAAATGGGGGGGCAAGTTGCAAGTAATTTTACAAATTATTCCAGTGTGCTGCAATATTTGTTCAGGTATGTCATGATTTGGCTTTGCAACTTGCCAGACCAAGCAAAGCGGCATCTTAATATTGCTTGTTTTGTCCAATTTAAATGTGGAATATTCAGTGCATGTTCAAACAAAATTAAGAGCAGAAGCCAATCTTAACAGGGTTGAAAAATATTACTGAATAAATTATTTTAACATTTGGAGAAATTTCTATCATTCTCCTCACTTATTTTTTGACTTTTCAGCTTTAAGAGAAAATCAACTAAAATTGAAAAGTAAGAAATGAAAAGCTCATCATTTTGTAAGATTTACAAGAGTCTTTTGGTGGTAAATTTACTGCCCACCTTTTCCTCTTCTATCCACTCATCCTACCATCCTTCACTCAGCAGATTGAGAGAGAGAGTAAAAGCGAGATTCCTCCCACCCCCATTTACCCCACAGTAAAAGACCTCCAAACAAAAACTTGACTGTACAGGTCATTAAGTTAAACCACGCACATTCACAAATGTAAAATTTGGGCCAGACCAGTTACCGCTCGTTAGTTGATGTAATGTTTATATAGCAGTATACTGCCCCCTTCCATACACAAGCGCGCGCGCACACACACACACACACACACACACACACACACACACACACACACAGTTATACATGACTCCAACATGAGTACTCAACAGTAAAAGGGGCAGAGAAAGAGGGAAAAGAGGGGAGATCAAGTAAGAAGCAGACAGAAGGAGGGAGCGAGAGAGAGAGACCAAGATGTAAAGTTGTATTTGAGTCAAATGTAATAGCTGTAATTATATTGCCGATATGGAAGGCCTGAGTCTGGGTCTGCAGTGTGTGTGTGTGAGTGTGTGTGTCTGTATTCGAACAAAGGGCCACTTGTGTCAGGGGCCTGCTCACTGCAGCTCTTACGGTAATGATATTCCAACGCTTGCAGTGTGTGTGTGTGTGTGTGTGTGTGTGTGTGTGTGTGTGTGTGTGTGTATCTGCATGATGTTGAGTCTAGAAGGGAAATGACTACCATTCCGTGCCAGAACACACCACCCCCTACCACACACACAGCCACACCCCATACTCCAGCTTTGCACACACACTTACATGCACGTATGCACACACACACACATACACACACACAAAGACACACACATAGAGGATTAGCTGTACCTGCATAAAATAGTTTGATATTTATGTATGAGGGGAAAAAGGGCCAAGGGTGGTCACATACAGACTGATTAGGTGTGTTCGTGTGTGCAAAGTCTGACTCGCAAGCTTTTCTGTCATCTTCGACTTCAGTCATCTGTCTTTCTTTACAACTATCGGGTTCTCTTCTTCCCCTCTTTTATCTTTTCCTTTGTGCCATTTTCTCATCTTCGTTGTTTTTTCACAATTTCCCTGTGCTCTGGTTCAGCGAGTTTAGTCTAACTTTTACTTCCAACTTGGAAACAAGCGTGTGTGTGTGTGTGTGTGTGTGTGTGTGTGTGTGTGTGACGTCATTAGGTGTGTGTATGGGCCAGATGGATTTTCCACAGTGCTGTACTTGATGGGTGGGTCACAGAAGTCGAAAAGCTAGCATGCCAGCTTGCTGTCTTTCACAAGTGCATACACACACACACACACACACACACACAGCACTGTTATTTTATTACTGAACATATGATTGCCTTCACAGTGTTTTAGGTCAAGGGGAAATATTTGTCCTCTGTCTGTAACCATCATCTATCTCCTTCTCTGCTTCTTATTAAACATCTGCTGCTCCTGAATGACCTCTGACTTCTGTGGTGAATATAGATTTTAAAAATAGCATTTGTTTCATGCTTATTATTCAAGTTTTATTTATAAAAATGATTTGAATTTCATTCAAAAACATAACTACTTGCCAGCTTCTTATTTTTACTTAAGTTTTACATCAGTTTGAAGGTTGTAATTTGAATTACAAATTCATTTTTTGTTCATTATACACAGTTCATAGTTCAGGTTGTCCAAATGTTTTTTCTCACACTTTTCATATTTTTTTCTCACAGTGTGCCTATACACATTAATGCAGAATGTCACACTTTTTTTTTTTTGCTGAAGCAGCCAGAAAAGTTAGCAGCGAAATCTTCTCATCACCTGCAGAAAATCCATAACCATTAACACAAATGCTGTAAATAAAGAGAGGAGCTATAGACAGCAGGAGATTTAGGAGGACACCCCAGAAAGCGACACAATGGATACAAATACAGAGATTTAAAGGCAGGCAGAAATTAGGGACCAAACAAATTTATAGAATGCAGAGAGGAAAAAGAAGAAAATAGAGCCTAGTGTGGTCGATCCTTTTAGACTGTTTTAATGCTCTCCTTTCCCGTAAAAAAGATGTTTTCCTCTGTGTGGTTTACATATTGTCAATATTCTGTCTCCAATTTAAATGGTTTCAATTCTCTTTCACTACACTAGATGTAACTCAGAGCTCCAGCGGGCTTCCAACAAAATACAAACACACAAATGGATGCAATGTGGAGATAAAATCTCTTGTTTCGATTTTATCAGTTCAAAATATAAACAGCACCCACTTTATTTGGTGAATTTCATTCAGTTTTGAAATATTCTTAGGCTAAAGTGTTGACATTTTAACAAATTGTCCTTTCTAACTTGACTTGGTTTTACGCATGCTAATGCTTAGTTATATATGCTTCACTGTAAAAATAGCACGGTGGCATTTGAATACACTGCGATACATAAACATTGCTGTGCACACAGCGTGCATAATCTGAGGGTTTTGGTTTATTAATTTAAAAAGAAAAACGGGAGAAAGGACTCAAAATAACTGAGGCCAAATAAGTACTGCACACAAACTTTTAGCACAAATTGCAGAGCTCTGGCAGTACATTCTAAATGGATCCTTGAAAAAAAGAGGGATTTTATGAATTAAATATTGACTTTACATACTGGTCCACAGCTGTGTTTGGTGTCTATCAAACCAGGTGGTTAACTTCATTTACCTGCTGTGCTGCATTTGACTTATTTCTGGATTCACTGACTCAAATAAAAACCAGCAGGGAGCAGGATCAAAAAACACTGAACTAATTCAAGGTCACTGTCCAGTGCTTGATATTTTTTTAAAAATATGCAAGGTGAAATTTTAAGATTTTTAAAGATTTCTGTATTTTTAAATTAATGTGCACATAGTATGGTACAAGCAAGACAAGCAGCATGGAAACATCCTACCATGTCATTAAATACTTAAAAAATGTCAAACTGAAGCTGCTGCTTTAAAAGTATAAATAGGAGTGTAAACAAAAAACAAACAATAAACTTTTTTTAAAGAGACAAAACCGTGCAGTAAAGTTCAAGTCCATGGCCAAAATGATGACACTTTTACAGACTGGAGCCTCTAAATTTAGGAGATATTGAATGATGGTCATAACATTTTATTCCCCCCAAAATGGCCATGAATTGTACTGAAAATACACTTTCCAGTCACAAAGGAGAGGACCTCAAACTTCAGGTGATACGAACAGTGAGCTCAGGAAGACAATGCTGTATTTCCTGACATTAGGTACGAATAGTACTTACCTAAAAGATTACTACTGCATGTTACCTTGGTAATCAGTCTTCACTCCACCTATTTCCTCTATAGTTGGCTTGTTGACAGACAACCATCCTGAAATCAATCCCAGGTTCCACTGCTGAAACATCCACCACAACTTAACAGAGAACTCAGTTTTTCTTGTCTGTCTTTCTTTCTTTCATCTATCTGCTTGTTTCATTGTTGTAGTTTTCCTCTTCCACTTCTGTTTTATTCATTTATACTTGCTCCTTTTCTGTTTTTTCTCTTTACTATTGTTACTTATTTGAATTGAATTGTTTCCATCTTAGCTTTACTCTTCTTTCAACCCAGTAACTTTACTGGTATGTTGGTGGTTCTCAAATACAGTGCGCAAAAAGCAGACACACTATCTAAATTTATCAAATCCGGCAAACAGCTGTTTACATATTAATACTGACACAATTCAGAATGTGGGTAAAAATCTCCTGGGTTATCTCTTATAATATTTTTCTATGTAACTCTTAGTAGAGATTTTATAATACATAGATTCATCTGGTGAACCATCCATGACTTTTTTATGATTACAAGCGAAGAATTACAGTAAAAGATACCCACTCTTTCTTGTTACATTAAAGGATACTAAGTACTTAATGCCATCTGGATTGACACTTCTTGAATATTACATGACAGACAGTACAGTAGTAAATTTGAGGCACTAAAAGTAAAGTGAGCATACATTAAAAAATAATGCCAAGAATAGTTTCTATCCATCAGTTACTTAAGCTGTGCTGGTTGCTGCTGTCCCTTTATGAATGAGACTTCTTGTTGCTGAAGCCTTTTATTATCACTCTTGTGTTTGAATAAATATGGGACCAATCAGAAGCTTCCCCGGTGGTACTGTGTCATAAATGAAAATATATAGTTCCTAAAACATTTGCAATGAACACAGTTTCTTGCATTTTTTTTTTCTTTTTGGACTGCAGCAGATGACCTTGCATCCCCAATACTATTTCTTCAAACAGTTGCTACAGTAAATAAAATTATTGTTAAAGATGCCTTTGACAATTTCCAAGAGCCCAAACTGATTTCTTTAGATTTTTTTTTTTTGGGGGGGGGTTGCACAAGCAGCAATCTAATGCCCAAAGATGTTAGGTTTACAAAGTAAAAAAAACAAATCCTCATGACAAGTAGGAATGACTATTTATCAAGGAAAAAAAATGCGACTGTAAAAAAACCGACCAGCTTATTATTAAACTAATTCAACTAATTTGTTTATGTGTTCTCTTAAAAAGATCTGTACAAAAGACTCCAGCCATCTGAATCTACTGCAGATCATAGATATCACAACATAGGCTTTTATCAAATCAGTGTGCCTGTCACACTGCCGGTTAGCACCATCAGAAGTTGCAAATAAATAAATATAATGAACAATGAACAGCAGCTGTCCCCACTAGCTGCTTTGCAGGGATCCTTGCATTATTGGCATGTCAACAACTTAATTCTAACACGTTTTCTCCTAGCATTTATTGGAAAGTACAGTGATTCTAATGGCATCTGAATGGGAACATGAAAGCAGCATTGCCCTTTGTTAGTAATTATCTCTCAGACATGGTTCAGGAAACTAAACCCAACCAAAGAGGGTTTTTTGTCTCCTTCTCAATCTGTCTCTGTCTTCCTTACTCCCCACTTCAAGAACAGCAAATGAAGACCACATTAGCAGTGATGTATGTATTGATGCATGATGTCATCATTCATGCAGTCATGTTAAGGGAACAATACAGCTCATAATGATCATGATTGATAACAACAGGGTGAGTTGGTGTGTGAGTGATCAAATGTGTGAAGCAGTAGGATTAAAAGTCAAAGAGAGGGGAGAAGGGGACGAGGCAGCAAGAGATAGATGGAGAGGTATGGAGTAAGTAGAGAGCGGGAGCACAGAGATTTAGGGTGAGAGCACATGAGGAAGCAAGATTAAGAGACGAAGAAGGGGTGAACAAGGGAATAAAAGAGAAAAACAGTGAGGGAATGAGAGAATGAGACAGAGTTGTCCTGCACTCTATCACACCAAACAAGAGTAATGTTAAGGCCTTAAGGATCTTTCACACACTTGATGGATGATTTTGTGTGTGTCAATGAGAGTGTGCATGTGTCTCTGTGAGGCAGAGAGAGAGAGAGAGAGAGAGAGAGAGGGAGGAGGTGTGTCAGTGTGTGGGCCTCTGCTGCCTCCAGTGGCAGAACATGAAGAGGGCGATGACTGTAAACTGCTGCATACCCCTCACTTCATTACTTTCAAATGCACACACACAGACCTGTATCCCTGACTTCAAAGGACATTACATTATTTCGTGGAGCCTTACCCCAGTAACACAAACCTTAACCTAAACCTAACCTTAAACCATTTCTTGAACTTAAAATATAACGATTTATTTCATGGTGACTTGCTTTCTGTCCCCATAAGGAGGACACATCCCCAGAAGTTATCATGTAACATACAGTCACATATCAAAGTCAGGAGCAAGAACAGCAAACTATGAAATACCCACACTGTTCTGTCTGCATAATCATAATGACATGGCTCATCATAAAGGTTCCTATTGCTTTTTTAAAAATAATCCCCCAAAAGAACTTATTAGAAAATGTGGATTTCCTTTTTTATTTTTATTAAAAGGAATATTATCATACAAATAAAAGTGTGCAAATTGGCTGTCTTTGTTTTAAGCTTACCTGTTCAGAATAACCTGAAGGTACTCGCAAAAATTCTTGCCTGTTAAAATCATTTTCTTTGCTGTTATTTGTTTTTGTTTTGTGACAATATTTTGTAATTTAAATGAATTTCAAATGTTGTCATCTTTGATATACAGGATACATTAAACAATATGGCATGAAAATCTAAAATGTCACACTTGAATGTCCCTTTGCGAGCAACTGTTTAGGTATATTCAGTTTGGTTCAAAGTTAAATCATTGAAATTTATGTCTGATGTTCATCCAGAAATACAACTCACGTAAAGTTACAACACAAAGCCATAGAGCAGGCTGTGTTTCACAAAGAAGCTGAGATCCTTCAGCATGTGCAGAGAGATGCTGGAGATTTTCTATCAGTCTGCTGTGGCAAGCCCAGTGTACGTTGCTGTGGTCTGCAGTTCCAGAGCTGGTGACACCAACAGACGGAATAAACTGATCAGAAAGGCCAGCTCTGTAATTGGCTGCAAACTGGACACTTTTGAAGCTGTGTTGGAGAGGAGGTTACTGAACAAATTGTTAGCCATCAAGGATAATCCTGACCACCCTCTGCACCACTTTCCCGGACAAGCAACAGAGCACTTTCACTAACAGACTGATTCAGTTCAGCTGCCCCAAGGAAAGATACATGAAATAATCTATACCAACAGCTATAACTTTTTTATTTAGAACTGTCAAACAATTAAAAATTTTTAATCAAATTAATCACAGGGCCGCTGTCTATTAATTTAGATTAATCATGATTAATACCTATTCATTATAAATTGTGCTTCATTTTGTGGGAGCAAAAAGACTCATGACAGAAGGCAATATATGCACTCATCATCTGTTTTATTTAAACTAAAGTAGAGCTATAGTGTCCAGACTGCAAAATAAAAATAAATTTTTAAAAAACATACCAACTACACCAACCATATTTTTTCTTTTTTTAATCAAAAAAATATCCGTTATAATCTGGCCCTGTTGCTCATCTTTTAGCCAGCTGCTGAGACAGACTGACTTATTTACATTATTGGAGTAGAGCCGACTGCTGCTTATGAACAAGTTTACCTTTGAGAAACCCAGACTAATGTATGCTTTGTGTTGATGTGGTACTTTAAGCTGGAAGCGCTTCGGTGAAACACATACTCCTTCCTGCAGAGCGCGCAAATTACTTCATGTCGGTCGATTGTTCTGTCTTGGGTGTTTTTGTAGTCAAACTTACTATCATACTGCAGTATAATTTTGCACAGTTGTTTAGCTACTCCTTTCCAAATTATAGGCCTATAAAAGTGACTTATCAATCCACACATTTACTCCAGCTGTTATGTAATGAAGTTTAGACCCTCAAATAATAGTCTTTCTGGGTTCAAGAGTCTCCTGTGTTGGCTAAGGCTCTTGTCTTTTCAGCATGCTTCAGAGTTATACCCTTTGTTTGTTTTCAATAGGCATGCAAAAACCATCATGCACTACGGCTTCTGCGGACAAGTATTCAGGACATCAAGATTTTAAGGCTTCAAAATTTATACTGTGTTATGTATGGGATAATCTCAGACATGTTACACTTAATGACTGACCCTCATTGAGTACCTGAATTGAAAACAGTTTAACTCTAAAACTTTGAAGGTAGATTTTTTAAAGTATTATAGACTAACCTCTCTCTCCTTTAAAACAAAAAGCTCTCAGACACATCACAGCATATCATCTTTAGAGGTCAACTATGGAAGTTATTTTATTGCTAACATTTAACTTAACCTTAACTCTGTAAATCCAGTTTTTCATGGTTGCCTGGACTCTGTTTGAACATTTGGAAGAACTTTAATCACTATTTTGGAGTTGAAAGAAACATTTTAAGCAGCCCACTCCCTGTTTACTTTATATTGCACTGTATCTCTCTGCTATTTCACAGATTTTTAATGCATGTGACTGCAGCAAAATGGATATTCAGTGTCTGTTTTGCTCAGTTCAGCTCAGCAGCCTTTTCACTTTGGCTTTTCACTTATTCAGGAGCTTCTGCCTCCTAGATTGCTGGTCATTCATTCTCTTGCTCTGCAGGTTTAATTATTTTGGCAGTAGTAAAGATGTTGTAGTTTGTAGCTTGGTATGCCCGGCCTAAGCCACCTCCTTCCTGAATCAGAAGACACCGCCAGACTGGTATGTAATGTTAGCTCACTGAGATGCTACATTCACTTTTATCATTAACATCTTTGATATTATTTTATTATGCATCACAGGAATTTTAGGCCTGGGTTGGTGGCTAGTAGCCTTACAGAGGAACCACTACTGCTAGTCTGTGGTTAACAACCTCATACTAATATTAGTTTTGCTTTGTCCTTAATTGAAAGTCAATTAGTTTATTTTTGTTTTGAGTGATTCTTTATGACATTGAAATTTTCTTTTAATTTGCATTATATCTATGGCAAGAGGCCTTTTACAGCTGTGAACTACCAGTGTGTTTCACTGTTGGGTTAACTACAGTAAGGTTGTATTTGGCTGTTCTGTTGCTTATGTTTTGGCCATATTAATAATATGTTTTGTCTTTATTTGTCCTGTACAGAAACTAAGGGCCTAAAGTGGCACCAGTTGGGCCTCATTAATAGTGAGCCCAACTCCTTTGTGAACTGTGGTTATACACTGCCCGGCCAAAAAAAAAAGTCGCCACCTGGATTTAACTAAGCAAATAGGTACGAACCTCCTATTGGATAATTACTGCATGGGCGATTATCTTTCAGCTGGCAACAAGTTATTTAATCCCAACTGGTGCAATGAGTTGCTTCTCATTTCTTGAACAACCATGTTGAAAGACACATCCCATGGTCGTGGAAAAGATGTTAGTCTGTTTGAGAAGGGTCAAATCATTGGCATGCATCAAGCAGAGAAAACATCTAATGAGATTGCAGAAACTACTAAAATTGGGTTAAGAACTGTCCAACGCATTATTAAAAACTGGAAGGATAGTGGGGACCCATCGTCTTCGAGGAAGAAATGTGGCCAGAAAAAAATCCTGAATGATCGTGATCGGCGATCACTTAAACGTTTGGTGAAATCAAATCGAAGAAAAACAACAGTAGAACTCAGGGCTATGTTTAATAGTGAAAGTAAGAGCATTTCCACATGCACAATGCGAAGGGAACTCAAGGGATTGGGACTGAATAGCTGTGT
>VUQH01080742.1:0-25178 GCA_015106775.1 Etroplus canarensis | reverse complement strand
CTGTGAACATCATAGTCCACGGAGACTCCTGCCTGACCTCATCTGTCAATCTGTCCATCACCATTGCAAACTAAAAGTAAACAGTAAAAACTAAACTGAAACAAGCAAACCCACTCTGGAAACTAGCTGAAACTGAACTGAATTGAAAACAAAAACTCAAAACTAAAAAAAAAACAAAAAACTAATTAGAAAATGCAAAACTATAACTCTGGTGCAAACAGAAATGGAAATACAGCACATGAGATAAAAGAAAGTTTGCATAATTCAGTCAGCGTTTGGTGTGACCACCTTTATTCATCGACACAGCCTGAATTTTCTCAGTGCGTCGGAGGACTCATTTGGGTGCCAGAGGGTTGCTGAGGGTCGTCAGTTCAAGACCTGTCCGGACCTAGACCATCCAATGGCAGCCTTATTCGCCGACCTCCCTCACTGCACTCACTCGCTGCATGTATAAGGTGTGTGTGTGTGTGTGTGTGTGTGTGTATTCGATCTGCTGAAGTGTTAACGATTTGATTTGGGATCTTTGTCATGCCAACAAATTAAGCTGTTATAAATCAGACTCCAGATGGCATTACATGGTGTGGGCTTTTCAGTGTCCATAATTCTAGCAACTTTAACAAGCTCTGCAACGCTCCAAACCATGACAGAGCCCCCACCGTGTTTTACAGATGGCATAAACACTCACTGCTGTGCCTCTCTCCTGACCTCCTCCGTACATATTGACGCTCACCCTTTAAGACCACTGATGTTTAGTCCAGTTCTTGTGTTATTCAGCATACCTCAGCCTTTTCTCCCTGTTTCTCTTCCTTAAGAATGGTTTCTTGACAGCCACCCTTCCATTGAGCTCCACCATGAGGCTCCACCAAACAGTAGATGGATCAACTGAAGGGCCTTTTCTGGATGTTTTCCTGTATCTTATGGCCATGACTTTCAGATATTGTTCATCTCTTGCAGATCATTTTTTAGGCCTGCCACTTCTTTCCTGCTCCACTTGTCCAGCAAGTTTATTATAATTAGCTAAAACTAAACTAACAACTAAAACAAAATGAGGAAAAGCTGACTAAAAGACATAGTGTGTGCTTACAAAAGTAACAAAATAAAATATACAGGAAACATCCTTAGTTTTAGTCTTTGTCAATTTAGTGAAATTTGGTAAGAAAGCCTCTCTGATGAGGCTTATGCTCAGACTCAGGATGTCTACATGACTGAGAGGTTACTGCTTTCACAAAGTTATGAGTTTGTATTGTAATTTGTAATGTGAACGTCTTACGTCTGCCCCTGAAGAATTCCATACATATTATTATAATTAAGAAAGCCAAAACTGACACCGAAACTGATAAAAACGAAACTAAAACTAAAAAATTTCATACAATAAAAACTAAACTGAAATGAGCAAACCCGCCCCGGAAGGTAACTATAACTAAACTGATGTGAAAATAAAAATTCCATATTAGAAAATGCAAAACTAAAATAAAATTTTTCCTGTTTCCTCGGATATTTTTTAAGGATGCACTGCACACCATGGTGAGATATGCCAAGTTTTCAGCTAACAGCTCACAGGGCGAGGTGTTGGTACAAAAATACCATTTCATGCCTGTCAAACTTGCTTATCTTTTTTATGGGTTCAGCCAAAGAAATGGGAACAAATGTTTTTGGAACAGGCTTCTTGTGTCAAGGAGACTAAAGAAACAATTTAAAACTGGTTCTTTGCAAAGTATTCTGTTATGTGTCGACATAACACAGGCTCAGCTTCATGTTTGGCACCTTTTTTCATGCTTCATGATTCATAGGTCCGTGTTAAGTGGCTAAAAAAACAAAACTACTTACATATACTTATGTATGCTGAATGGATCCCTGTAACACAAGGCATTTCCCCCCAAGGATTAATAAAGTATTCTGATTCTGATTCTGAAAACATTCCTCTGAAAATGATCAGGTACAAGGACTGGACAGAAAATAGGTGAGAAAGCAGCCAATAGCCAAAGAAGCAGTTTGAGAGACCTTCAGAAAGATGTACAAGAAAGCCTGGCTCCTTGGAAGCAAAATGTAAAGAAATGAGGGGTTGCTCAAGTACTGTGCTTCAAAAATGTTGAAATTCTAAGATGTCAAATTGAGTTTGTAATTACAGTTAAATTAATATGTACATCATTTAAATGCTGCAGCTGGTAAAGTGAGTTTTAATGATCTGATAAACATAGGGGCAATTTGTACATTTCCTATCTAGTTATAATTGTAATTATTTCTATTATTATTAGCATGTTTAATAAAAAGTTATTACTTTATGAGTTATATTTCTAATATAAATATAGCTGTATTTGTATTGCAGCATGGCTGCTATTCATTAACATAACATCTGTTGTACTGTGTAATGTATTTGTTAATGATTACCCAATGTTATTAGTGTTTTGTGATACATTACTGATCAGTGAGACTGTCTTCGCGCTCGGGGTCCCACGATACATGTGCTGTAGCAGGTCTTACTCTAAATTCATTGTAATTGAATCCAAATTAAAATTAATGGCCTTTGGTGCATAAACTGATCGTGCAGCCATACACCTGCCTATATACTTATTCTTTAAAATAAGTATATATGATAATAATGTTCACACACGTTTTGCCAAGCAGTAAACATTAATAATTATTATATCAATGTTTGTTAACAGTAAAAACAAATGTCAATTAAACTTTAATAAATGTCAGTTTACCAGTTATTAGTGTATCTTTGGCTGCACCCTTGTATTCTCCCCAAGGGGTCGCCACAGCGGATTAATCTGCATTGGTTATTAACGGTTTTTAGTATCGGTTACTATTAATTAATATTAGTGTTATTGAAGCCATAAAGTAAATAGTAATTTAAAGTATTAAATAAATGAAATTCAGTAAAGAGTGGAATATGTATATACAGTCCCCAGCCACTTTATTAGGTACACCTGTTCAGCTGCTCAATGCATATATCTAATCAGGCAATCATAAGGAAGCAATTCAGTACATTTAGGCATATAGATGTGATCAAGACGATCTGCTGACATTCAATCTGAGTATCAGAATGGGGAAATAGGTGATTTAAGTGACTTTGAATGTGCCATGGTTGTTGATGCCCAAAAGGCTGCTCTGGCTATTTCAGAAGCTGCTGATCTACTTGGATTTTCCTGCAGAATCATCTCTAGAGTTTACAGAGAATGATCTGAAAAAGAGGATGTATCCAGTGAGCAGCAGGTCTCTGGAAGAAAATCCCTTGTTGATTTCAGAGGTGCAAGTAGAATGGCAGGATTGCTTTGGGTTGATAGGAAGGCAACAATAAGTCAGACAACCACTTGTTACAGCCAAGGTATGCAGACAAGCATCATGCCAAGCCTCGTAGCAAATGGGCTACAGCAGCAGAAGACCACATCGGGTGCCACTCCTATAAGCTACGAACAGGAAACTGAGGCTACAATTTGCAAAGGCTCACAAAAATTGAACAAAGGAAGAATGGAAAACTGTTGCCTGGTCTTATGAGTCTTGATTTCTGCTGCATAATTCAGATGGTTTGGCCAGACTTCGGTGACAACGCGAAAGCATGGATCCATCCTGCCTTTAACCAGTGGTTCAGGCTGGTGGCAGTCTAATGCTGTGGGGGATATTTTCTTGGCGTACTTTGGGCCTTTACCATCAACTGAGCATTGTTTAAATGGCAAAGTTTTGTCTATCCCATTATGACCACAGTGTACCCATAATATGATGGATTTTTCCAGCAGGAAAAATTAAACAAAAGAATCTTGGTTGAGAAAGAGCAGTTTATTTAAAAACCCGTGCACAAGGAGAACACAACACACAGAGTGTCAGCAAGGTGTTCTGACTGACAAGGATTTTCTGGATGTCTTATAGGGATCCTTAAGGTGGTTTATTACCTGGAGTGACAAACAGAAAACATATAAAGTACTCCCTTTGTGGAGGGAGGTAGAGAGCGGTCATAATAATACCCCACCTGTAATGGTTTTACAACATCCATGCAAGGGTGCCATAAACCTTGACCTATCTGGTGGATTAGCCTAAATGTCCCGTTTCCTGGGAGCGTCCTCTCTTTAATTAACAGACCTGGCCAAAGTGGAGCATGGGATTGTTGCCTTATATGTCAGAAGAAGACCTTGCACCACACAAACAGAGGAAAGGTCATACAGAGTTCAGTACAGTCACACAAAAAAACAAGAATCTTACTACTGAACATACAATTCTTATAGAAAAATAGTAAGGATATAAAATTTTCCATTACAAGAACACGCCATGTCACAAGGCTTAAATACAATCAAACTGGTTTCTTGAACATGAAAATGAGTTCACTGTACTCAAATGTTCTCCACAGTCTCCAGATCTTATTCCAATAGAGCACCTTTGGGATGTTGTAGAATGGGAGCATATAGACCACCATTCCCATTAATATGTGGTTTGTGGTCTTTGGCTTTGTTAATGGCATATTATCTGTTATTACTGGAAATAATAATAATGTAACAACATGAAAAACTACCGACAGAAAAAGATGATACGATCTAAAAAGGAAACACAAAACTGACAGCTGAAGTTCCCATAATTTAAATAATTCACATTTTAAGGTCATATAAAAATTCCCCTCATTTATCACACCTTCAGAGCCACAACCGTAAGAGCTCTGCAGAAACCCTCTGAGAATGACTGCGGATGCCCGTGAGTTTGGCCTCATAAGAAGGTAATCAGATTATTTTAAATAATTTCCTCCGCTGTGAGAAAAAGACGTCTACAAATTAGCATAGATTTGTCCGGGACTGGCATTTCCAACAATAAAAGGGAAAAAAGGCACAAAAACAGGCTGGGAAAGCCTTTGCACAAAAGCAAAATAGTTCACTCTCATGCAACATGTTGGCAAAGAGCTGCCCTTTTGGAGCAACGTTTGGCACATGTATATTTGGCACAGACTGAAGACAGCATGTAGGAGAGGACCCTCATAACAGCTGTGAAGCATGGTGGTTGGAATGCTATAGCTTGGGGCTTCTCTGCTGCCTCAGCAACTGGACAGCTTCCTGCCAATTGATTCAACTATAAATTCTGCATCACATCCAATGCATGAAGCGAATGTGAGGCCATCCAGAAGTGGGACTTTCAGCAGGGTTGTGATACTTGGCACGCTTGCAAATCCACCAAGGAATGCTCAAAAAGAAGAAATGGGGGGTTATGAAATGCCCCAGTTATGGCCAAGATTTGAATCCCACTAAAATGTTGTGGGTGGGATTTTAAACAAGCAGTGCATGCAAGAAAAGCCTCAAACATTTTGCAACTGAAGGAATTTTGCATGAAAACCCAATCAAGAATTTCAGGCAGTGTCAGCGGCTAGTGAACAATTATGTAAATCGGCTACAATAAACCATTTCTGCTGAAGGGGAGCCGACAAAAGGAGGCTCTCTGGCCACTGTGTACTTGAAAGAAAAACAGTGTATGAACAGACAATTATCTTTGTGGTGTTGTTTAGTATATCACCTTTATTCACAGCCACAGTTTCAAAGAAAATGAAATGTTTGCCCAAATCTGTAGCAAAAGCCTTTTCCGTGATACATAATTACTTTTTCATGCCTTTAAATACTACATCACACTGACTGAGCCAACCAGCTAAATAAAAATAAAACGTAACTTCCCACCAGAACGTCTCACCGTAATCGTGCAACATTTCATGCAACGCTGCTCGCAGAGTTTAAAGAAAATGACAGCAATTATCCCATGAATGAAATTCAAATATTCATTGTGTGATGTTTTGTTGTATCCGAGGCACTTTCTCTTCTCGAGCAGTTAGTTTTCATTTCTTGACCTCCTGAAAAAGGGAATTAAATATTTAGGAAAAATAAGTGGAACATTAAAAGCAGTGGAAGAAATATTCTAACACTTTACATAAATGAAATTAGGAATACAACGATGTAAAATCACAAGTCAAAATCCTACAGTCCCACTGAATAAAAAGCAATGAAGTTTGGGAAGCAGGGGGTATTGCTGTGGTTCAAATGCAAAAAGGTGTACTCGAAAGGAAGCAATATAATACGTTATATGGACAAAAGTATTTGGACAAACCTGTTAATCATTGATTTCGGCTGTTTAATTCAGTCCGAGCGGCACAGGCGTATAAAATCAAGCACCTACCCATGAAATTTGCCTTTACAAACATTTATGACATTTTAAAGAGGTTGTGATAGGAAGCCACCGTTCCAACAGCAACCCAGTCACCAAGTGGCAGACCACATAAAGCCACAGAGCAGGTTTTCTCCTCTGGAATTAAAATCAGGACAAAAACTGTTTGCCAGGAGCTTCGTGGCATGCGTTTCCATGGCTGAGCAGCTGCAAGCAAACCTTACATCATCAAGCACAATGCCAAGCATCAGATGGAGAGGCGTAAAGCACGGTGCCCCTGGACTCTGTCTTGTGGAGTGATGAATTATGTTTCCCTATCAGGCAGTCTGATTATTGAGTCTGGGTTTGGTGAATACAAGGACCTGCCTGACTATATAGTGCCAGCTGCAAAGTTTGGTGGAGGAGAGATAACGCTATGGGGTTGTTTTTCTGGAGGTGGCTTGGACGCTTTAATTCCAGTGAAGGGAACTCTTAATGCTCTAGCTTACCAAGACATTTTAGACAATTCTATGTTTCCAGCTTCGTGGGAACAGTTTGGGGAAGGCCCTTTTCTCATCTACCATGACTGCTTACCAGTGCAGAAAGCAAGGTCCATAAAGGCATGGTTGGATAAGTTTGGTGTGGAAGAACTTGACTGACCTGCAAAGAGCCCTGACCTCAACCTTTAGGATAAACTAAAATGGAGATCGCAAACCAGGCCCTCTCGTCAACCATTAGTGTCTGACCTAAACAAATGCTCCCCTGGATGAATGGATACAAGTTCCCACAGATACACTCCAAAAAACCTTCCCAGAAGAGTGGAAGCTGTTCTACCTGAAAAGGGGGACCATCTCCATATTAATGCCTATAGATTCAGAATGGGATGTCATAAAAGCTACTGTTTCTTATTCTTCATAGCTGATCATCAAGCCTGTTCAAATTTGCCGGTAGTGAGTCTGTAAAGTTGCACCTTCAGGTCTCAACGCACATCTTCATGGGATCTGGACTTTCACAGAGTCACAGTCATAATCTGATACCTATGGCAATACCTGCAGAGGATTGTGACTGTTATTGTTGTGCTTAAAGGTGAGCCATCACTCCACTTCTAGGTTGAGAGGTCCCTGGGGACCTATCTGTATTTCGCTACACCCACACTTCCATCAGTCCTGACCACTGTCCCTGTCCCCACAGCTAAGCACCCACTGTGCTCTGCCATGAAGACTAAACTGATGAAGTGAAATGGATGTCCTTTTTTCATGTTGCCCCATTGCTACAGAGGCCATCTGTAGGTCTAGGGTGACCATGTGATTCCTGATCACCTCCCTGACTAGGGTTTCTGTTTGGGAAGGCAGCCTACTGTAAGAAGAGTTGAATCAGTTCCAGACACCTTCAGTTTCACAAATACTGGAAAGATCAGAGTACTGCCAAACACTTATCTTTTGGAAACTTGGACATCTGTGACAGATTTTGTCCCAGTGAAGTAGACATGTCCAGACATCTTGAATTTGTAGTGTTATATAACAGAAACTTAAATTATTGTCTAGAATGGCACATGCATGCACATATTTCAATATTCTTACATACCCCAAAGTGTTTCCAGGTTTTGATTTCACTGTAGAGGGCATCTCCGGGGCAAGAAGTGGCCACCACCTGCCTGTGACCCTGCAAGGTGAAGGCGGGTATCAGTCGCCCACCACCGACAGCGCAGGCTGTCAGCTGGTCTCTCACCAGCCCCATGGAGTGCTGAGAGGGCAGTCTGGCGGTATAGTCTCCGATGAAGGAAACGCCGTAGCCTATGGAGTTGTACCCAAAAGTGTGGGCTCCCTGCCAGAGCCATCCCCGGCCCTCATAGATGTTCCCATCAGAGCCTGCGACAAAGCTTTAAGAGGACAGAGGAACTAAGTGTGAGCTGGGTGCAAAGCTTTCACATATGAAATCTTTCGCATACCTGTATCCTATGTCATCCCAGCCTCTGTCCTCCTGGTGGAATTGCTGCATGGAGCGCATGTCTGCAGAGCATTTCTCAAAGGTCAGACAAGGCTGGCTGGGTGAGTGAGTGTGGTGAATATATATGAAGGACAGGGGCAGAGACAGGTAGGTGGGTGTTCCTTTGTACGGCTTTGCACCCCACATGCACCGAAGAATGATGGGTGGACAATCTAAAACACAATAATGTGATACATGTAAGTGGAATGAAGTGATAACCTTTTTTTGTTCATGTTTTGATGAACTGTTTTAACTTTCTCAGGCTACAGTGTTCTAAATTCTGTCACTGTCTCAGTGGTTTGGTTTCATGCTCACCCATGAACGTATGGACAAACTCTTTCATCCCCTCCTTTGCTTCTGCCATCAGTTGCTTCTTCTCCATCACCCCCATAGTTGATTGTCCGGTCAGTCTCTGCTGCAGTTCGATAGATTTCACCACCTGTCTGGCCAGCAACAGAGGGACAACCAACCCTCTGAAGTTCTCCCTGCGGCGTCGGCTGATGAGGCGCGGGGCCGTGTCCAGTCCGTTGCCATCCAGCTGGTGGCAGTAGTACCCTGTCAGTAGACTGCTAAGCTTGAGAGGCCGTCTGGATTTGTCAGAAACCTCCATCCCCAGCAAGACACCATCCATGCCCCCGTTGACTTGAGCAGTGGTGAGCAGGGAGGGTCTGTCTGAGAGGGTGAACGCTTGAGGAGAGCTTACGCTGTCCCAACAGCCATCAGATCCCACACGCTGTGTAACAGATGGGCTGTGCCTGAGGGAAAGGCCGAGATCCTTTGCCAGAGTGAGCTGGTAAAGACCTCGAACACGCCCCCGAGTCTTGGAGAGTAAACCAGCCTCAATGCCCAGGAGGAGCGGTCTAAGTGCAACAGTGGTACCATCAGGAGTTAGGACCACACCTTCCTCTTTGGCATCATCTGTCACCCTGTGATGCACGGCTTTTCTAATGTAATCTGAAAGGTTAGCAGCTAATTCAGGAACACCAGAGTTGGCATTTGAAAGGAAATACTGAATGAAGGCATCATTAAGGTTGGCTTCCTTGCGCAGCCTCTTTATCACAGCTAGTGGCTCTGACCCAGGGTCCTCATCTTCCACCTGCTTTACTGCCTCGATGAAGTCTTTCATCTGTAATGAGAATGAAGCTGGAGACACAAAACATAAATGTCTTTGTTACTGAAATTAAAGCCCATCTTTTTAACCCCATACATTTCCCTTTTTTTTATAGGTTTATAATCATAAACACACACTGATTTAAGTAGAGTAGTAGTAGTGAGTGGAGTATTGAGACCAAAAAACCATTTCCTGTAAGAGACTATGAAGAAAGAAAGGTACATATAGCTAACAATGCTTTATACAGTAAAGGTCCAATATTGGTGTGTAATGTGGCAAGCAAGCTTATGATAAACTAATCAATATTAGCTACATTTGGAGGAAAAAGCCACACTTAAGAGGATCAGCATCTTCTCAGGGTTCATGCTTGAATCAGAAGCAACTTTAGACTGAGATATACACGCACTGGCCACTTCATTAGATACACCTTTTGCCTTCAGAGATGCTTTAATTCTTCATAGCACAGATTCAGTGCTGGAAGTGTTCCTCAGGTTGAGGATCTGCTGGCTGTGGAGGCCTTTTAAGTACAGTGAACTATTTGTTATGCTCAAGGAACCCGTTTGTGGTGATTTGAGCTTTGTGATATGGCACGTTACCCCGCTGGAAGCAGCCGTCAGAAGATGGATACACTGTGGTCAGCAACAACTGAGCGTCATTTAAGCCCACCTGAGTATTGTTGCTCAGGGGCCCGACGTGTCCCAAGAAAATATCACCCTCACCATTACCCACCACCAAAACATTCTGACCCTACAATCTGAATGTTGCAGCAAATATCGAGACTCGTCAGGGCAGTGAGCATTTTTTTTTCAGTCTTCTGTTGTTCACTGTTGGTAAGCCCGTGCAAACTGTAGCCTCAGTTTCCTGTTCTTAGCTGACAGGAGCAGCGCCCGGTGTGGTCTTCTGCTGCTGTAGCCCATCTGTTTCAGGGCTTGAAATGTTGTTCATTCAGAGATGCTCATCTGCATATCTTGGTTGTAATGAGTGGTTATTTGAGTTACTGTTGCTTCCTATCAACTCAAAGCAGTCTGGCCATTCTCCTTTGACTTCTGGCATCATTGCAGCATTTACCCACAAATATTATATTTCTTTTTCAGACCATTTCCTGTAAACCTCAGAGATAGTTGTGCAGAAAAATCCCAGGAGATCAGCAATATTCAGCTCAGCCTGTCTGGAACCATCAACCATGCCATGAGAAAGTCACTTAAATTACCTTTTTTCCCTTTTCTGATACTCTGTTTGGACTTCAGCAGGTCGTCTTGAACATGTCCACATGCCTAAATGCACCGAGTTGCTGCCATGGATTGGCTGATTAGATATTTGTATTAATGAACAGATCAGGGGGTGTACCTAATAAAGTGGCCAGGGAGTATAGCTGACATTGCTCCATGCATCAGCTTCAGAATGATATATTTCAATCTTGTGCTTCATTGGGGTTAGTGTCTGAAGCTTTATTAGAAACAAATTCACATAATGTCTCCAAAAAAGATATGATTCCAATTTTCTTAGATGGAAAAACAGCCCTGACCCCCATAGATGGTTTCTATGGGGGTCAGGGCAGTATGGCTTTTTGACTTTGTCTTGTTCTCTGGTAATATACGAAGACCTGAAAATTTCATTCAAAGCAATTTCCAAAGAGGTTGGAGGCTTTTGGATCAAAATATGAAGCCAGCAAGGCCTTGCTTAGTTCAAAAAGACCATGTCACACCTTATTTTGCAGCCATTATAGCACCGTGGTTTTGGAGAAAATGATTGCGGGCGTTAAACTGGTTTGCCTACATTTCAGACCCGTCACCAAAAAAAAAAAAAAAAACGATAATAATAATAATTACTTACTTTAAAACAACAAGTATGACAAAGGAGGGGAACAGCTGAAACCTTGTTTCAGGCAAGAAAGCGACAGTTGAGCTCCTCAGTGGTTAATGTCCTCCTTTTTTGAAATGTGTTGCTGACATCAAATTCAAAATGAGCATGTATTTTTCAAAAGAGCAATAAAATTATCCAGTTTTGACCTTTGTTACGGTGTTTGTTGTACTACTTTCAGTTAAACTAGGCTATAAATGATTCGCCCAATTCTTATATTCTGTATTTATTTACCTTACGCACAGCATCCCAACTTTTTTGGAAATGGGACAGGTGCAAAATGGGAAGGGAGTCCGCACACAAATATAAAACGCTGAAATACATTTGCCAAGTAGATACAAGATTGCACCAATCTCCAGGTTGAAATTTCTGAGTAGTCAACAGAAAATTAAGTGTTATTACCTTCTGCATAGGTGCTGACAAGCAGCACCAGAAAGGCCAGGGTCAGCTTCCAGCAGTCTTTGTCCATCTTGAGCCGTGAACACCTCCAGCTCCAGGCTTCAAATGCATCTACCTTGTTGCCTTTCACTCTCATTTATAGATGTCACATGCAGTAAGAGGGTGGTTATGTAAGAGTTATACAAATACATAACATACTGTTGATAGGCCTGCATTTATGCTGTCGGCGTGGCCGCCTGAGCAATCTGGGAAAGTGGCACCTGTAATCTGAACAGTGTGGAGTAGTTTGTCCTTACGGGTCAAGGTCCTCCTGTGTAACCCCCCCCCAGCGCGCCAATGTGACCGACTCGGATGTTTTCAAGAATTTCTCAAGTTCTGTAATAAATCTCAGCCACCTCATGTGTGTGCGGCCACTGCTAAACCTTCTGGGAATAATACCAACCCACAGAAAACTGACTGCAGAAATCAGTGGGAGTCCTCTCTGAGGCAATTCACACGATCATGTTCATGTTCGGAAAATACAGGGCCAGGCTGCAAAACTGTGGAATTCCCAGAACCACAAATCACGTGTTCTCGGCAGCAGTGACAGAAATGCATTTGCATACTTGTACATGCGTTGTATTCAGCGAGGCTTACATGGTGCTAGAAATTCTATCAGAGTACATGTCCACACACTGCAGAGACCAGAAGTCATAGATCAGTTTTGACAGCTGTCGCATAATGACAAGAACAGGAAGTGCATGTCTTTGGAAAGTACAATGCAGAAGGTCAGGGATGCAGATAATAAAGGTCAACAATGTAAATAAGGTCATCTTTAATAATAATGAAAACCTTTTTGAAAGCGGGAACAGAAAGTACACAGTGGTGTTGATAAGAACAGGGCTGTGGTTAGAGCTTTAAGTTTTAACTTTGCCACACCCCTCACTTCTTTATATTTTGCCGGGAAAATGAGAAAAAGGCGCGACAGTTTACTTAAATATGCGCAAACGTAAATGGAAATACAGAACATAAGGCACAAACACAGGTTGTGTGATTCTAATAAGCTTGAAAGTCAGTATTTGGTGTGACCATGTTTATTCTTCAGCACAGCCTGAACTCCCTTAGCCAAGCTTTTCCTTAAGTGGTTTTCGGGAATAGCTCTCCAGGCTTCTTGAAGGACATTTCAAAGCTCTTCTTTGGATGCTGGCTGCTTTTTGTTCTGTTCGCTGCACGATGATCCTACACGGCTGCAATAATGCTGAGGTCCGGGCTCGTGACTGATAGTGTTCCGCTGAGTGGTTTTCTATCCAGGGTAGGCTTTTACTGCTTTGTCAGTGTGTTTGGAATCATTGACATGAAAAAATGAAGCTGTTGCCAATCAGACACTTTCCAGATGGTATAGATCCAAATCTGACAGTACTTTTCTGCAGTCATAATTCCATCAATTTCAACATTATTATTATTATTATTATTATTATGTGTAGACACAACACTGGTTCATCCCTCCTTTTATGCTTTAATGATTCATAGGGCTGGACTGAAAATGAGTGAAAAAGCAGCCGATGTCCAAAGAAAAACTTTGAGAGACCTTCAGAAAGCCTCGAGCACTATTACTTTAAGAAAATAATTTGAAGCAAAATGTAGCGAAATGAGGGGTGGCTTTTGCACAGTACTGTATAACATATGAAAATAGTTTAAAGCTATATTTGGAACAAGAAAAGAGAAAAAACAAGAGTTGTCAGATAATTAAATTATTCTGAAGGTTAATTCCAGTTGAAAATGACTTGCAAAATACAAGAAATAAAGTACTTTCAGCTGCTCCCTTGTATTCTCCCTGTGGGGTCACCACAGCGGATTAATCCGCACTGGTAATTTGGCAGAGGTTTTTATGCCGGATGCCCTTCCTTTCCTGATGCAACCCTCCGTGGTGAGAGGGGCTTGTGTCCCCACCTAGAATTGAACCACAGACCTTTCGCTTGTAAGGCGAATGTGTAAATTACTACACTACAGGGGACAACGCTTGCAAAATACAAGAAATAAAGTAAATTAAGTGGGTTGCACATTCCCTTAACAAGCAAAAAGTCCCTGGTTTGATCCCAGGTCTGGGCACAAGCCCCTCTCACCATGGAGGGTTGTGTCAGGGAGGGCACCCGGCGACAAAGCCTCTGCCAAATTACCGGTGAGGATAAATCAAAACAAGGCAGCGGCTGAAAGCAACACACTGTTTGTGTTGTCACCGAAGTGTCCCGTACACTAGATGGCAGTATGCTTGGCAAATACCGGTAGTGCGCATCTGTCGAAGGAGGAAGACGGAGCAAAGGAAGAAGAAGTGAGCCGCAGCGGATTTAGCCCCAACAAGGTGCGTTTGTGTTTCAAATGCTTCGCTGGGCTCAAGTTCAGCTGATACGAAATGATATGTAGTGTGTGTGTGAAGGGTGTGTTTGCGCTGTCGGTGTCACGTGTGGGATGCTGTGGTCTCTGCTGGGCGTGCCGGCTAACATTTGTAGGCCGGCAGCTAGCAGTTGATCAGCTGTTGTGTGGAGTGCACGTATACTAATTCACATGTTATTAATGCGTTGTTACTGTAAATGACTCACATGTCGGTGTTATATGAATGCCAAATGAGTTTGTAGGCTCCTTATTGCCATTACTGCACAGAACAATACGTGTAATTTCAGTAGCATGCTGAGGCTAGCTCTGTGCTGTTTCTGGGCATGTTTGGCCATTGTAGACAACTGAAACTGAATGAGCTGGCCATCAGATGGGCAGAGAGGGGAGCATGGGGTGGCCCAGGCTCTATGAAAAATTACTATTATTATTATAGAGATGTGCACTGGAGAGAAGAGGAATGAAAGTCAGGGGAAGCAAGACAGAATACATGAGTGTGAATGAGAGGGAGGCAGGTGGAATGGTGGAGATGCAAGGAGTAAAAGCAGTGAAGGTGGATGAGCTTAAATACCTGGGGTCAGTGGAGAGAGCACAAGAGAGGGGAAGAAGAGAGTGCAGGCAGGGTGGAGTGGGTGGAGACGAGAGTCAGGGGTGCTTTGTGACAGAAGGATGGCAGCACGAGTGAAAGGCAGGGTTTACAAGACGGTAGTGAGGCCTGCCATGATGTGTGGTTTGGAGATGGTGGCACTGACAAAAAGACAGGAGGTGGAGCTGGAGGTGGCAGAGTTTTCACTGGGAGTGATTGGATGAACAGGAGCATCCAAGCAAGAGGAAGAGAGGGAGACCACGAAGAAGGTTCGTGGATGTAATGAAGGAGGACGCGCAGAGGGTTGGCGTGACTAAAGAAGATGCAAGGGATATATATATAGAGAGAGAGAGACTATTTATCCCCTAATGGGGAAATTACAAAGCAGTTTCTCCACACTTGTGATGACACGAACATGTTAACATCCAGTTATGCTGTGGTGACCCCTAAAGGGAGCATATGGCTACAAGTATTCTAGTCTATCCTTACATACTGAAGAAATAGGATGCCCACAAACACAGGAAAAACTACAAATCAAGACTGAAATAATCATACTTGGCAAGTCCTGACATCCAAGGTCAAGACCGGGTTACTGTTAGGGTGCACAGAGCTTAGAGATCAGGGACACCTTACAGCTACAGTAACCAGAGGAAGCAGCAAAAACTACATGTGGATGAAAGGAGACTAGCACAGCTGCCGGGATCGCTCTGCCAAGCTTGTTGTTGGAAAGGCAGCTGGGAGTCAGGCATGGAAGTGCTTTTTTATTTCAGGCAGATAACCAAGGAGTGATAGGCAATTTCACAAAAGGCAATATGCAAACAATGCTATCGTGCTTTTCATACCAAGGACAGAAATGTTTCTACTTTAGCGAAGCACCTGAAAGAGACTGGCAACCAGATCTGTTCAGTGAATTTAAGCTTTCATCTCATATTAGCATCCTTCATATGTTATCCTGAAATACACATTACCACTTAGTTTGAGACAGCTGGCATTGCTGTCGTGAAATCAGCTGTGTTCTGGAGGCTAAAATGTTTGTAGTGACTCCATTTAATATAAATGCTTAAGCTATTGTGATGTAGCTAACATTATACCTCTTCTTCTTCTTCTTCTTCTTTCGGTTGCTCCCGTTAGAGGTCGCCACAGCGGATCATCTGGTTATGAATCCGCATATTTGATTTGGCAAATTTTTTTACGCCGGATGCCCTTTCTGACGCAACCCTCACCATTTACCCGGGCTTGGGACCAGCACTAGGACTACACTGGCTTGTGGGCCCCTGTGGCTGGTTTAGCTAACATTATACCTCTAAGTAACAATATTGATATGTTTGTTTTCCTTTTCAAAAAGCCATGAAAAATGACGCCATTCATGGAAATCACACAAGCTGTTGCATTACCAGCACATAAATCATAGTACTGTATTTTGTTCTGTACCGTTGTTGCTTTTATTTACGAAAAAGCCAATTTTGTAACTTCAGGTCATCTTTATGAAGGCGTTAATATTTAAGTACGTAAGAATATAATTTTCCCTCCTTTTAAACCATGGACTCGAATTTGTTATCTGGAATCTTGTAATTTTCCTGTTATTGGCACCAACTAATACATTTCTGATATTGTGACATCCCTACTGTAAACACAAACAAAAGTTAGTTCACAGTGGTGAACGTCAGCACGCACAGACCTGTTAATGTCATCACTCTCCTACAGAAAATGGACACTCGGTTCACTCGAGGGAAATCCACCATCCTTGAGCGCCCTCTGACCCGACCCAAGACTGAAGTCAGCCTGAGCGCCTTTGCCCTCCTGTTCTCTGAGATGGTGCAGTACTGCCAGAGCCGTGTGTACTCCGTGTCTGAGCTGCAGACACGCCTGGCAGACATGGGCCAGAGCGTGGGAGCCAGCATGCTGGATGTGCTGGTGCTGAGGGAGAAGAATGGAAAGAGGGAGACCAAAGTGCTTAACATGCTCCTCTTCATCAAGGTTAGCAAAGTAGCCAGAGGCATGAGCAACTTTGCAATTTGTAAACTCCATTAACGGTTGTTTTTCTTTAAGGTTAATGTGTGGAAGTCCTTGTTTGGTAAGGAGGCTGACAAGCTGGAGCAGGCCAACGATGACGACAAGACATACTACATCATAGAGAAAGAGCCGCTTATCAACGCGTACATCTCTGTGCCCAAGGAGAACAGCAGCTTGAACTGTGCCGCCTTCACTGCAGGCATCGTGGAGGCCATCCTCACACATAGCGGCTTCCCAGCGAAGGTCACTGCCCACTGGCACAAAGGCACCACACTGATGATAAAGTTTAATGAGTCAGTTATAACCAGGGACAAGGCTTTGGATGGTAGATAAGAAAGACCGGAGAGGGTTAATTTCTGTTTAAATCTGTACAGGATGAAGGTAAATCATTGAGGTCCAGGTTGGTGTTTGTATCTGAAGTGTGTATGACTGTGACTGAATCTTGTGGTAAGTGATGAGACAGGGTGACATTACAAATGGATGTCTGCACTGCACTGAGCCACATGTAGAGCAGGAAACATGCACCTCGATGGTTATGTGGATCACCTCTTTACTGTTTTTGCCTCCTTGAAGTGGTTTTATTTTGTAGGGGCTTTTTTAGTCATGTAATTGCAACTCACGCAAGTCCAAATATAAATACAGTCATGAAAAAGAAAGCCCACCCTGTTTAAAATCCATGCTTTTACATATCCCGACATCATAAAAAATAATTTGCTTCTTAGCAGCTTCTGAAATTATTTGAATCTAACCTCAGGTATAAAACAATACACAACAAAACCCACATTGCCATTATTTATTTAAAAATGGTAAAGTCAAAATGGAGAAGCCTTGTGTGAAAAACTAGGTGCATCCCATAATTCAGTAGCTTGTAGATCCACCTTTAGCAGGAATAACTTGAAGTAAGCATTTTCCATAGTCTTTATCAGTCTCTCACATCATTGTGGAGGAAATTTGGCTACTCTTCTTTACAATGTCGCTGCAGTGTTGCTTCAGTTCGTTGAGGTTTGTGGGCATTTGTTTATGCACAACTCTGTTAAGGTTCCACCACAGCATTTCGAAGAGGTTGAGGTCTGGATTTTGACTGGGCATTGCAACATTTTAATTCTTCTCTTTTTCAGCCATTCTTTTGTAGATTCGCTGCTGTGCTTGAGGTCATCGTCCTGCTGCATTGCCCAGTTTTGGCTTTAGCTGTTGGACAGATGACCTCACGTTTCTAAAATACTTTGGTATACAAAGGAGTTCATGGTCAACTCAGTGACTGCAAGATGCCCAGTCCTGTGGCTGCAAAACAAGCCCAAATCATTGCTGCGCCACCGACATGCTTGACAGTTGGTATGAGGCGTTTGTGCTGACATGCTGCATTTGGTTTTTGTCAGAGGTGGCGCTGTGCATTATGGTGAAACATCTCCATTTTGGTCTCACTTGACTACATGGTACCAGAAGTCTTGTGGTTTGTTCAGATGCAGCTTTGTGAACCATGTTGCCATGTTCTTTTTAGAGCAAAGAGACTTCTTCATGAACTTTAACATTTAACATGCTAACTGAGGCCTGTAGAGTCTGAGATGCTTTTGGAGGTTTTTGCAGCTTCTCTGAGCATTGCACGGTCTGACCTGGGGATGAATTCGCTGGGATGTCCTCTCCTGAGTAGACTGTCAACTGTTTTGAATATTTTCTTCTTTTGAATAATCTTTCTCAGTGTAGGATTATGAACTTCAAATTGGCCTTAAAGACTTTTCTCTTCTCTAAGATCCTTGCTTATGCCTTTCCTCCTTGGCATTGTGTTAACACGCACCTGAGTGCTTCAGATCAGCAAACTGCCAAAACATCTGCTTTTATTGAGGTGCTCACACTGTCTGAGGATCAGTTCATCAAGTGCATTTGATTACGAGCCCCTGCCTGCTTTTTATACCCTTAATTCCTATGAAAGCAGTAAGGGTGCACTTCGTTTTTTTACACACTGCCTTTGCATTTTGACATATGACATGCTGTAATATGTCGTGTTGTTCATCTGAGGTTGTATTTACCTCATGTTAAGACCCGCTAAGGACCAGATGATTCATTATTATGTGCTGATATGTAAAAACCATGGAACTGAAAGATGGTGTGCTTTATTTCTCACCTGACTGCTGATTGGATGAAGCTTTCACCACTGATTAGCCTCTAATTTTCAAGGCCAGCAGGTCACCATCTTTAAATAAACAACTGTTAGGCTCTGGGAAACTGTGGTAGCCCTTTTACACCTGTTTTAAACTGCAGAAAAATTCATCAGTCAAACCTAATGAGAGGGGAAAACCAAATGACCCATTGGCCACAGGTGTCCAGCAAAGTAGAGCATTCCCAGTTGCTATAAATGTTAAGAAGAATTACTTGTTTTTGGCTACAGTATATCTGAATTTATTTTACAGACATGGGTCCAAGATTTTTCTTTCCATTTCATTCCAGCTCAACCTCGGCTTTTATTTCTTAAAAATGGATTCATAACCTTTGGGGTTAGTGAATGGATACTTCTGTATTTTCCACGGACACAGTGCCTGTGTTGGTGCAGAATCAGTTCTGTCTTGGTTCCTTCTGAGAACCAACATTTTGAGAAGTGAAAGTCAACATAGCATTACCTAGCACAAGTCTGGATAGTAAATCCGTGGTAATAACAGCAGGGTGGACAAAATCAGCAGCAGTCATCTTGCAAACCTGTGAATTTCTTGGGCTCAGATTTTTTGGCGCTGTGCATTTTTTTTCTCTTTTTTCCCCAGTGAAACTGCACCGTCAGTGGAAAAGAAGCAGTAGAAACTGTGTTCGTACTATTTGTATTTTCTTATATTTTTATTATTTAATTTCAATTTTGTTTTTAGTGTCTTGTCTTTGAGGCGTCAAGTTTACATGCTACAAATAAAAACTGAAAACTTGTGGTTGTTTTTGAAGATATGGCTACTTTTATGCCAACAAAATAAGGAATAATAAAGTTTCAGTATTTTACCCCCCAGCATTTGGCGTCTGGCAGACATCAATCGCTGGGGGGTGAAATACTGAGGCTTTGGGTGTTCCAAAGCCTGTCTGGCTTTGGAACACTACTTAGATGAATGCACTGGAGATGAAATTTAAACTGATTTAAATTTACCAGCAAAAGAATAAAGAAAACGTTACAGCTCCGCTTGAAACATGCTTATTTCTGTTTCTCAAAGCCTGCATGGATATGAGATGGCTGATAATGTGTTTGTACATTACATGCAGCCATTTCACTTAGCACAAAGATAGCTCCGCATAATGCCTGAAATACTTGCAAATCTTTATAATTCACATGTTGTAGCAAAGTGTCACACAGAGGGGAATGGAAAGCTGAAGTCTTGACGTCTGTTCCCGGTCAGACTCTGTTCTGTTTGTAGCTGTAACTGCCAACGTCTCCCAACCATGTCTGACTATTTTCAACCAGATATCAGTTGCTTTATTATGATATTATATATTCTTGACATGTTGTCAATGTAAAATTTTAATTGCACAATTTTTTTCAATACTGGTATATCACGGTGTTTATACCAAGTTTTGGAACGATTACATTTTTTAACATTTTGCTTCTGTACACCACCAGAATGAATTTCAAATCAGACAGTCAAAATCTGATTGAAATACAGACTTTCAGCTTTATTTCATTAATTCAAGGGGTTTGAAAAAATAAGTGCATTAACTATTTAGGAATTACAGCCATTTTATACATAGTCCCCCATTTTCAGAGCTTCAAAGGTAATGGGACAATTGACTAAAAAGCAATTTCGTGACCAGGCGAGGCCTGATCTCACATTATTCCATGTCAGACTATGCAGATAAAAGATTCGGAGTTGATTCCAAGCGTTGAACTTGCATTTGGTAGCTGTTCACTGAAATATGAGGTCCAAAGAGATGTCGATCGAGTGTAGGAGGCCATTGTTATGCTGAAAAACCCAAATAAACCGATCACAGAGATAGCAAAATCTTTAGGAGTGGGCAAAAACAATCTGGAACATTTTTACAAAGAGGGAATGGATTGGCCGGTTCAGCACTGTTCACCGAAAGGCCTGGAAGACCACAGAAGACAATTAAAGTGGATGATTGCAGAATTTTTTACTTGGTTAAGAAAAAACCCCTTCACAATATCTAGTCAACTCAGGAACACTCACGAGGAGATAGGTGTGTCACTGTTAAAGTCTACAAACAAGAGAGACCTTCATAAATATCTATACAGAGGGTTTACAACGAGGTGCAAACCACTGGGTATACTCAAGAGCAGAAGTCCAGAAAAGTCTAGAATTTGCCAGGAAACATGTAAAAGAGCCTGAATATTTCTGAAAGAAATACTTTGGACTGATGAAACCGAGATGAACTTGCACCAGAATGCTGGGAAGAGAAAATTATGGAGAAGGAAAGGAATAACAGGTGATCTGAAAGCATACCGCTCAACAGAGCAGCTTTTCAGTTACTGAAGGCAGAGAGACCCATAAACAAGCAACAACTGAAGGCGGCTGCAGTAAGACCCTGGCAGAGCAACTCAAGGGTGAAAACGCAGCATTTGATGATGTCCATGGGGGCTTCAGGCAGTCATTAACTGTAAATGATTTTCATCCAAGTAGTAAAAACCAATTCTTATATTTAAAATGAGGTCAAATTACTTTTGAGCTCCTGAAAATTGGGAACTGTACAAAAATGGCTGTTATTCCTAAACAGTTAATGATCATTGTCCCAGAACCTATGAGCCTAAACATAATGTAACTGGATTGAACTGAATACTTTATTAATCCCAAACAGAAATGATGTTGTTACGGTAACAAAACAAATCAGCAACATTAGTCATGAGTCATCACTGCAAAGAGTCATGAGCTGCTGTTGTAGCAAGAATGACCTGTAGCATTCTTTGTTTCAGAAACCTCTGACTGAACACACTCTGTTGTTTAGTCATTATGTTGTGGCAGTGTTGTCCCTTGTACCTTGTGCAACATTCTTTGCTCCTCAAAGCCAGCTTTCTTTGATTCACTGGCTCTGATGCTGCTGATCCAACAAATCGCACTCGCCACCACAGACTTGCAGGACATATCCAGCATCTTACTGCAAACACTGAAGGACTTAAGGTCCCTCAAGAAGTAGAGTCTGCTCTGTCCCTTCTCGTACACAGCCTCAGCGTCGCATCTCCAGTCCGCTGTGCTGTCCAAGTGAGCACATAGGTATCTGTAGTCTTCTACCATCACCACCCCACTGGACGGAAATTGTTCGTCCATTCCTCCATCATCTACCACTTTTCCAGGGATCGCAGAGGCAGCAGTTCGAGCAGATAAGCCCAGACTTTCCTCTCCAGCCACCTCCTCCAGCTATTCAATGGGGATACCAACGTGTTCCCCGGCCAGCTGGGAGACATAGTCCTGGGTCTTCCTCGTGGTCTCCTCCCAGAGGGACGTGCCTGAAACATCTCAAGTGGGAGGCATCCAGGAGGCATCCTGATCAGATGCCCGAACCACCTCAACTGGCTCCTTTCGATGTGGAGGAGCAGCAGCTCTACTCTGAGCCTCTACCGGATGACTGAGTTCCCCACCCGGTCTCTGAGGGTGAGTCCAGCAACCCTGCGAAGAAAGCTAATTTCAGCCCCATGTATTCCCGATCTCATTCTTTTGGTCATTACCCAAAGTTCATGACCATAGGTGAGGGTAAGAATGTAGATAAACTGGTAAATCAAAAGCTTTGCTTTAGAGCTCGTCTCCCTCTTCACCACGACACACCAGTACAACGTCTGCATCACAGCTGATGCTGCCCTGATCCGCCTGTCAATCTCCCGCTCCATCCTCCCCTCAATCATGAATTAGACCCTGAGATACTTGAACTCCTCTACTTGGGGCAGGACCTCATCCTCAACATGGAGAGGGCAATCCACCCTTTTCTGACAGAGTACCATAGATTTATTTATTTATGGTCTTCCTAAAATACACAATCATCTACATTTAACATGAGGTGACCGTTCCCACACCGTGCCACAAAGTGGCCCACCGGTTCCCCATACTCACAAAACTTGTCCATCACTAACACACCCCGCAAGTGCGGTGTCATTTCTGCAGATGACAGGACTCCGAGTTGTACTGGAAGCCTGAGGTGTATAGGGTGAAGAGAAACAGTACAGTTCCCTGCAGTGCTTCTGTGCTGCTGACTACAGGACAGGAGGTAGCCACATAACATTTTGAAGGCTAAAAAACACATTTTTACTATAAGCTACAACCGAGTCAATTTTGAACCTATTCCAAATGTCAGAACCTAAAGCCCAAATGTTGCTTATGTTTAGCACAGCATTTTCTCATAACCAAGCAATATCATGGGATATGTCATGCTTAAATAGAGAAACTGCACCAATTTAATGTCCATGACACGGAGCGACAGAAACAGATATTGGTCTCTTGTGTAACGAATGCCAGTGGACATTCTGAATGAGGAACTAAAAAAATGGTTCACTGTGGTTGTGTGCATCCCAGCCTGATGGGATCAGAGCTAACTGCCCCCGTATTTCAGTCCTTATGGCAAACTAATCTTATAATCTGCTGGCTACAGACTTTTACACACCGTGCAAAAGTCTTGGGCACCCCTCATTTCTACACATTTTGCTGGAAAAATTCAAAATAGGTGCAATGGTTCACTGAAACACACAAACATAAAATGGGAAAACAGTACATAAGGCAAAAACACTGTAAAATTTTAACCAGCTTGAAAGTCAATATGTTCTTCTTCAACATAGCCTAAATTCTCTTTAGAAAGCTTTCTTGACATTTCCTCAAGTAATTTTCAGGAATAGCTCTCCAGACTTCTTGAAGGGCATTCCAAAGTTCTTGTTTGAATGTTGGCTGCCTTTTGTTCGATTCTCTGTCCAGATGATCCTACACTGCTTCAATAACATTGATGTTCATTCATCACTCCGTTAGACCTGCTGCCACTGATTTTCAGCCCGGTGTCTAATTTAGCATACCTCACCCAGCCTTGTCTCCCTGTTTCCCTTTCTTAAGAATGGCTTCTTGACAGCTACCCTTCCACTGAGGCCATTTCTGATGAGGCTTCAGCAAACAGTAGATGGATTAACTGAAGGGCTAGATGCCTTTGTCAGGTCCTGTGTCAGATCTTTGCTGGATATTTCCCCATTTCTTCAATACTTGACTTTCAAATATATTGTTCGTCTGCTGCAGCTAGTTTTTCAGGTCTGTCATTTCTTCTTCTTCTGTCCTCCACTTGTCCAGTTTGCTCAGATTTTTTTAGGATACAGTGCACGCCATGCCAGTGCCACTGGACTTAAAATGAATGAAAAAGCAGCCAATGTCCAAAGGAAAACTTTGAAACACCTTCACAAAGCCTGGAGAATGATTGCTCCAGGCTTTGGTTAAGTTTCATTCATTTTACCCTCATTCCTTTGTTAAATGCCACCTATCATTTTGGTATGGCAGTCCATTTAGGGTGTGACCTTGTTTCAAAAATATTGATACTGGGCGCCAGTTTGTTAATAACAGAGTTTAGCTATGATGCCACATCTGAGCTTTGCCCCATCCTTAGTTGGGAACTGCTGCAGTAAATAATAACACCTGTGTATTAAGGAGAGATGCAAACTTAATGGAAAGTAGATGGAAATGATTGCAGAAGGCCACTTTTAAAACTTTAAAGTAAGTCTGGCTCCTTGGAAACAAAATATAAAGAAATGAGGGGTGGCCTGAGACTTTTGCACAGTACTGTAAGTGGTGTCTCTGTTACAAACGTGCATTCAAAAAACATATCATAAAACATATCTAAAATCTTATTAACAGACTTGCTCATAATTAGAGTGACCAGATCCTAACCAACTAAATGTGGGGCAAACACCGTGGGACATGTTAGTAATGCTGGGAGGCAGGCTAAAATTTTAATTTTCCTCTTCCTCTTCTTTCAACTGCTCCCTTTAGGGGTCGCCACAGCGGATCATCGGCCTCCATCACATCCTATCCCTTGCATCCTCTTCTGTTACTCCAACCCTCTGCATGTCCTCCTTCACTACATCCATGAATCTTCTCTGTGGTTTTCCTCTTACCTGACAGCTCCATCTTAGACATTGTTTGTCCAATATATCCACTTATTTCTAATCCTGTCCATTCTGGTCACTCCCAGTGAAAATCTCAGCCGCCTCCAGTCTTTTTGTCAGCACCACCGTCTCCAAACCATACATCATAGCGGGTCTCACTACTGTCTTGTAAACCTTCTCTTTCACTCTTGCAGCTATCCTTCTGTCACAAAGCACCCCTTCTGCAGATTTGGCATTTAGCATGTAAAGGAAACAGTGTATATTATTTGAATGCAATTTTGGCGACCCCTTGGTGGAGAATACAAGGCAGCAGATGAAAGTTTTATTTGAATGCAATTTTTAAACTCAATTACTAAGTAAATACAAAAATGATAATAGAATAGAATAGAATAGAATAGAACATACACCAGTTAGCGCACATTGGAATGAAATTTCAGTGCATTGATTCGCCATCGGGCTGCTATATATAAATATAGTAAAATCAAAATAGGAATCTAGTATATGTGTGTGTGTGTGTGTGTGTACATATATATATATATACTACCAGTCAAAAGTTTGGACATACTCCACTATGGCCAAGAAGCGTGTCCAAACTTTTGACTGGTAGTGTAAGGCTGGAAAAATAAGTGGTACTGCAAAAGAAACAGCTTCAGGAACATGTTGAAACTAATTAGATCAATTGACAACAGGCCGTAACGTGATCGGGTATAAAA
>VUQH01080741.1:0-22332 GCA_015106775.1 Etroplus canarensis | reverse complement strand
CTGACTTTTTGTTGTTCGCGAATTTTTCACCACATATTAGGCATACTGGGAAGCCACTCTCGTCAGCAGTAAAAGCAAATGAATCTGTCCACATCTCATTAAATGTTCTGTTTTCTTCAGAAACCTTTCTTTTCTTGCATTTATCCATGTTTGCCTACCTGGGGTTGAAAAGCTTGATCTGAAATGAATGGAATTTTCAATTTCGCGCCGGCGGGTTTCGCAAGTCGGCAGTTATGACACATATATTGAGCGACAAAAAAAATTAAACAAGGTTTATTTTAATGTTACAAGAGCATCATAATCTTAGAAGTTAGAATTACATTTTTAAAAAACTATCTAAAATAAAATAAATTTAAATTAAATATTTATTATTTATTTTCCAAATCTACAGAGAGCCGCAGCAGAGGGATGAAAGAGCCACTTGCGGCTCCGGAACCGCGGGTTGCCGACCCCTGTGCTAGGTAATGGCATAGCTACAAGCAACTTCAGTCTGCTTCCTTCACAGGCGGTCTTGGCTTAGCTGTAACGTGCCTAATCACAATTTTAGGGCAAATTTTAGAGGCGGAGTGACTGCATCCGAAGTCAAGGAAAGATTAGAATTCGGTCGTAGAAACTGATGCAAAGACATCCAAAAAAATATTATGATTATCAGAGTGTTTATGAATGCACAGTACTGCTTAGTCTATCAGCACTGGACATGAACAAATCTACTTTTCAGATCAAGCCAACACGCAACTACTGCTGTGAGGCAACAGCTCAGTGACAAAATGTAAAAGGGAGGGATTTGCATTATAGCAAATACTATACATACAACATCATTTTTTTTTAAATTAATATGCATGTTTTTTAATTTGCTCTTAATTTTTTCCACATCGCCCAGCACTTCCAAGTACACAATTCATTATATCTGGATTACACAGACAGCACTTACACTGTTATTAATCAACAGAGAGATAAAAAGATGACTGACATTGAGAGGTCATCAAAACATTAAAATAGTTAGACAGATTTTGTTTGAAAGATGTATGACTGGATTAAAACAGGATGAATCTAAATTTATGTGGACAGCTTTGATTTTACAAGCATCATCATGTATTGCTACTGACATTTATCATATCAAAGTTTCATATTTGATACAGTGGAAATCAAAAGTCTACACAAGCCTGTGAAAATACCAGGTTTTTCCAATATTAAAAAATAAGACCATGATAAATCAAATTAAAAACTTTTTCCACTTTTAATATCAACTATAATCTGTACAATTCAATTAAAAACGAAACAAATCTGTTTGAGTAAAAATATACACCCTTAAACTAATACTTTGTTGGAGCACCTTCCGCTTTAATCAGAGCATTCTGTCTTTTTGGGTACACACCTGCCATCAACTAAAGTGACTGTGATTCATCCCAAATAAAGTTCAGCTGCGCTCATACGATTTTCCTGACAGTTACTCAGTTACATCCTACAACAGAGAGCTGACAAAGCATCAAAGGGATCTTATTGTTCAAAGGTATCAGTCAGGAGAATTTATAAAAACATTCCCACAGCATTACATATACCATGGAATACAGTGAAGACGGTCATCAAGAAGTGGAGAAAATATGGAACCACAGCGATGTTACTGAGATGTCCCTCCAAAATTGACGAAAAGACAAGACTGACTGGGGAGGCTGCCAAGAGGCCTACAGCATCACTGAATAAGTACATCAGGTCTCCCTTTGTTATGGTCTAATGAAAGTAAGGTTGAACTTTTTGGCCACAATTCTAAAAGGCATGCTTGATGCAGAAACAACACCGCACATCATCAGAAGAACACCATACCCACAGTGAAGCATTTTGGTGAAGTTGTTTTTCTTCAGCTGGAACTGGGGCTTTAGTCAAAGTGCAGGGACTTGTTAATGGTTCCAAATACCAGTCAATTTTGGCCCAAAACCTTCAGAAACTCCTGCCAGAAAACTGAAGCTGAAGAGGAATTTTCACCTTTCAGCACAACAATGACATGGCCTCACCGGAAGAAAATTCAAGTTTTGGAATGGCACAGCCAGAGTGCAGGCCTAAATCCAACTGAAAATCTGTGGGGTGACCTGAAGAGGACTGTGCACAAGAGATGCCCTCACAATCTGACGGATTTGGAGTGCTTTTGCAAGGAAGAGTGGGCAAATATTGCCATGTCAAGATGTGCCATGATTACAGACTCCTACCCAAAACGACTGAAGGTGCTTCAACAATGTATTAATTTTAAGGTATGCATACTATTAAAAAATATTTTTCCCCCTAACAGATTTGTTTCTTTTTCCATTTGAATTGTGCAGGTTATAGGTCACACTGAAGGTGTAACAATTTTTAAAACGATGTGGTCTAATTTTTTTTACATCGGAAAAACCTGGCATTTTAACAGGAGTGTGTTTATTTTCTATATCCACGGAGAGTGAAAGCAGGAGCAAAACTGGTTGATTTGTCATCACAGCTGCTACTATTCCATGTACCTGTTCCACCGCGAGTCCTCAGCGTTCCGGTGTGAGAGGAAGTGCTGACCCCTCCGAAGACGGTCATCCCCTGTCCTACGGGGGCGTGGAAGTTGTTGTAGTTAGGGATGGCGGTGACCCCGAAATTGGGGTAGTGCTGCGGCGTGGGGTCGGCCCCATAACGGTAGCCCGCTCCTTGGGAGATGCTGTTGTCTCGGTCGTCTGTGAGTTTGGTTGCCTCCTTATCCTTGCATTGCACACAGCCCATTATCTATAATCTGTTCACGACAAGAGAAATTAATAGACATTAGGTCAGTCTGGATGATAACAGGCGACTCGAGTCATAAATCATCAAAGCAAACTGTAGCTAAGCTCAAAAAACACCCACATGATTACATCAATAAGAGGGAATAAAATGTAATAATAAGAAAGCGAGATAAACAAGCTAAGAGAGCCTTAGTTGAGGCAATAAATAAAACTTATGTACTTTCAGCTCCACTGGTGGATCAATAAGATGAGCCAGAGTACAGAGCTCGGCCACACTGCACAACAAACAGAACTGAAGCCATCACTCTGTTCAAGGTTTTACTTCACACCGTTTTCTCTACAGCTGACATCCTTCCACTGATTAGCACTCTGGTCTGGGAGGCAGGGACCTTTTTTTTTTTAATAGCCTGACACACAGCTTGGTCTCTGGATGACTCACACAAACAGTGTGTCTCTTTTATGGCTGGGAAGAAAAACAGCTCCTATCACACTGATGACGCGGGGGCACGGAGCCGTGCTGTCAGCGTCGCCCCGTTGATCTTAATGGATAGCGGTGGGAGGACAGAGTGTCGGCGACTGGACGCTGGTTTTATGATGGAGCCTCACTATCAAAGTCCGTAAGAATCTTTACCCGTCTTCCATGTGTTCAAAGCATTCGTTGCGTCTCCCTAAAAATCACAGACTCAATATGAAACATCAAATACCATCTCTCAGCATGAGTGTTAAATTCCACACAAGTGGAAAATTCAGACATTCCACATCAAATCAAAAAAATGGTAAATTAACTCAATAGGACAGGGATGGGTTACTTTTGTAATTTAGTAATGTACTTCCCAAAAGACAGAGAGAGACAGATCAAATAAAGATTGGTCAATATCTAAAAAGTAGCTTGCCCATTTTTTTTAAAAAAAAAAAAAACCTCATTTAGTGTACTCCCAAAGGAATAAATGTTATCTAATTGTTTCCGTCAAGGAAAAAAAAATACAAAAGTACATGTAATGGAAAGGAACCTGAGACAGCATGAGCAATAAATCCTGCCTCTCCTTAGAAGACAGAAACCTGATCTTCAGCTCGGTGTCTCAGTTAGGAAAATATATACAATGGCTTGCAAAAGTATTCACCCCCCTGGCATTTTTAATATTTTTTTTACATTACAACCTGTAATTTTTTTCTCGCAAAAAATCTAAAAAATTAAAAACAAGCTCCAGCTCCTTCAAGTTGGATGGGTTCTGCTGGTGGACAGCAATCTATAAGCTATGCCACAGAGTCTCAGTAGGATTGAGGTCTGGGCTTTGGCTAGGCCATTCCAGCACATTAACACATGTCCCCTTAAAACACTCCAGTGTTACTTTAGCAGAATACTTAGGGTCATTGTCTTGCAAAAAGGTCAACCTCCATCCCTGTCCCAAATCCCTACAAAACCAAGAGGTTTTCCTCAAGAATTTCCCTGTATTTAGCACCATCCATCATTCCTTCAATTCTGACCAGTTTCCCAGTCTCTGCCCATGAAAAACATGATGAGAGGTGTTGGGTTGGTGCCAGACATGGTGTTTTCCTTGGCCAGAAAGTTTCATTTTAGTCTCATCTGACCAGAGGACCTTCTTCCATGTGTTTGGGGAGTCTCCCAAATGACAAGGGCCAAGACAGCGGTGCAACAGTAGGGCGCGGCCACTCCGGAACCAAGGTGGTGCTTGCATCCCTGTGATTGTCCCTGTTTTGGCCCGGTATTCGGGTGTTCGGGTGTGTGGACGCCGGGACAGTGGTGTTCGTGTTCAAAAGTCGGAGATTTGAGGACGACCAGATACCGCCGTAGCTCCGTCTGCGGCTGGGCAGTTTCTGGGGGCTCCGATCTCTGCTTGCTGTGTGAACCGCGCCTTCAGTCCTCGGCGTCGCCCGATGCCGGTGGCCGGGGAAGAGGACATCGTGGGTGGGGTGTTGTGCTGGGCCAGAGGTTGGCCCTGGCCGGCCGGCATTACCCTTGTATGGGGCACCAAGTCCTGAAGGAATACTATTTTGTTTCACTGAGTATTTATATCTAGTTGAACTGACAATAAAGTAATCTAATCTAATCTAATCTTGAGGTGAACTCTAATTGTCCAGTCTGTGAGTTTTGGTGGACGGCTGTCTCTAGGCAGATTTACTGTGGTGCCATATTCTTTCCATTTTGTGATGATGAATTTAATGGTGCTCTGTGGGATTTTCAAAATTTTAGATCTTATTTTATAAGTCAACCCTGATTAGAACTTCTCCACAACTTTGTCCCTGACTTGTCTGGAGAGCTCTTTGGTCTTAATGGTTTGGCTTGCATGGTGGTGCCTCTTGATTAGTGGTATTGCAGACTCTGGGGCCTTTTAGAACAGGGGTAAATATACTCAGATCACATGGCACTTAAGATTGCACATAGGTGGACCTCATTTAAGTAATTATGTGACTTCTGAAGGTAACTGGTAGCACCAGATCTTATTTAGGGATCTCATAACAAAGAGGGTGAATACATCTCCACGAACCACTTTTTGTTTATTTATTTTTATAATTTTGAAAAATGTTTTTTTCAATTTCACCTTAACAATTTGGACCAATTTGGTGTAAAATTTCTATGTTAAAAAATCACTTTAAATTATAAGTTGTAGCACAAAAACTGGGAAAAACACCAGCTACTCTATATTCCCTACCGCCTCTGCTCTCCTCCTGTCTGACTGCAGAGAACCAAATCATTTATTTACTTGTGAAGACAGGGAGAAGAATATTGAAAGAGCAGAGTGGGCTCCCCCATCTTAGCAGCAACAATAAACAACTGGAGGATCACGGGAAGGAACCTCAGTCTTCTACCAATTGACAGTGTCCCTGACAAACAGGGCACCGTGACATGGGAAGATGGAACCTCAGCATGACACTGTGGGTATATGTATCACAAATCTATCATGACTCTCGGTTTCAGAGCCACCCCTAATGACTGAGAAAAACTGCTGTGGATATTTATGTTTCCCAGAGACTAATCCCTTCCACAACTTTTCCACTAACATCACCATCACACCAGATTCGATGTGACATAATCTGATCTGCTTAGGCAGACTATGATAAAACTTGTTGAGCACATTCATGCTGCCTAGAAGATAAACCATTTTCAAATTGAACTCATAATGACCCTTCCCCTGGTGTCATGCCCTAAGACAAGTTTACACTGTCAGTCCTATTTCCAAGCCTATGTTGTTTCTGCTGTTCACACAGCAGGATGCTTCACATACTGTCAACTAGGGTTAGGCTCGGACAGTGACTGGTTTAGAGTTAGGGTTGGGCTTATAGCTACTCGTTTTTGTGGATTTTTTTTAACCTATTTGGCAACCTAAAGTGAAAAAAGTTAAAAGAGAAGAACTAAAAGGACAAAAATATTTATGAGACTAAATGTGAAAGGTGACATCTTGCAGTTTTTGTCTGTTACAAGAGAAAATATCATCCATCCATCCTAAACAGAGTTGCCTCCCTCTCCCGAGATGCCTCCTCCAGCTCTTCCAGGACAACACAGAGGCGTCCCAAAGCCAGATGAGAAATATAATCTTTCCAGTGAGTCCTGGGTCTACCCTGGAGCTTCCTCTCAGTTGAACATACATGAAACACCTCACATAAGAGGCATCCAGGAGGCATCCTAGTCAGATGACAGAGCTACCTCAAATGGCTCCTTTCAATCTGGAGGAGTAGCCCCTTCTGGATGGTTGAGTTCCTCACCCTCTCTCTTCACACTCTTCCATCACTTATATCTGTGATCTCATTTTTCAGGCCCCTACCCAGAGCTTGAGACCACAGCTGAGGTTGGGAAAGTAGATCAGCAGCCTTGCTTTAACACTCAGCTCTCTCTTCACTACAACAGACCAGTATAGCATCTGCATTACTGCAGATGTTGCGCCAATCCATCTCCCTCACTCATTAACAAGACTCTGAGATACCTGAACTCCTTCACATGAGCAGCAACTCAATCCCAACCAAGAGTGGACACTCCACCCTTTTTTAGCTGAGAAAGATGGCCTCAGACTTTAAGTTGCTAATTTTCATCCCAGACACTTCACACTCACCCCAACAAAACCTGGAGGCTGCTGTTCGATGGAGCCAAAAGAACCACCATATCGTGCAAAAAGCAGAGAAAATCCTGAGACCACTGAATCTGACATCCTCCTCCCCTTGGCTGTGCCAAAGCTAAATTGCATCACTTTTAGATAAATTCACAGCTGATGGCTGCCCCTTCCTCAGCCTTTTTCCGCTGGAGGTCACGTCCTGTAAAAAGCAAGTTCTTCTTCCCCACTGTCATCAAGTGCTTCATTTTGTTGACTTCGCTCTAATATTGTAGGGTCTTTACCTTACAATAGAAAGCACCTTGAGCAGACCTGTGAACTGTTGAACTGACGCCACACAAATAAAACTGAACTAATTTTAACTTTCTAAGATTATAATTAACTCAGAGTCTTGTCCAAGTATGAGGGAAGACAGGAGTGGAAAATCAACAAGTGGATTAGATCTACTACAGCAATGTGGATGATGCTTTTGTCCATTGACGTAAAGAGAGCTTCCATGCGCTAACCTCGCTTAGGCTCGACTCTTTGTTGATGCCAGAACAGCCACTAACATTTAGAACAGGAGCTTCATACTGACTGACACACCGTGACCACTCTCTTTCAACATAATTACAGACCGATCCCTCAGATGGCACACTAGTGCAGACAGAGGCCGAAATGCCTGTCAGCACAATCAGAGGTTGTCACAGGACGTGGAGGTGTAGGACGAAAAGAAATCTTTATTATTTGTTTGTTTCAAAACGCCTATGGCAAGGACATGCCTTTCAAACTAAATGTCACATCTTCTCTCTTGCTGTGATCTTTCTGTAAATGCCCATTCTCTGTCTTGTTTGCTACATTCTGCCCGATATAATTCTAAAAGGTGGATTACAATTCAGAATGCGTCGTGAGGACATCAACATTAGGTTAGGGAGAAAGTCAGGAGGAGTGCACATGCTGCCCTTCATCCTCTAAGCTGAACTTGGTTTGACCCAAGCTAGAGGCATTAAACCAGCAGAAACAGAGAAATAGAAGACTCACGCATGCAGTAGTGGTGCAGCAGCACATGGCACGACGACTCTGTCAGGGGACGCTGTAATCATCAGTGACAGGATGCAGAGAAGGCAGGGGGCTAGGTGACAACAGCAGCAATGCTACACTCAGTGCGAGACTGTAGAGCATCTCTAATCGCGTGCGTTCACAGCAGAGACCAGCACCGACTGAGGCCACAAACTGCTGCGCATTCTGACTCCTTACATAACCCACGCCTGGCAGAGGCAGACGGAATCTGCTTTTATAGGGAGGAAACCAATGTATTGATCCCTCTGAGCTGGTTGCAGAGCTGTTCCTGCTGTTAAATGATAATCTTGGGAGGAAGGATGATGAAGAATCAAGTCTGCATTCTGGGGTGGATGGCTTAGCATTCACAGCACCATGTGGGTGGTTTTGACCCATTTTTGATTGTGATAAGGCTAGATAAAGAGTGATGATGGAAACAAAAACTCACTTGTACTATAAATACACTCAATAATACACAAAGTCAAACGTCTATGGAGCATCTCTCACCAGAGCAATATGTAAGCACTGCGGCGGAGTGCCAAAAGGTCGTAGAGGCCAAGTGCGTCAAATGATAAAATTATTGTGAGGGTAATTTGGTTCAATTCAAGTGCTCGCTTGGGTATACCTTTGTATCTCCCAGAAGAACTATAAACCATGGCCTGGCAAGAGGGTATTCTTGGTATCACTGCTTAGACTGCTGCCCCTGTTCCCCAGACTGGGATAAGCAGTAGCTGAAAAGATGGTAGTTGAACAGCTGTTGATTGGCATCAGCAATTTCATTCAGGTTTAATAATCACTCTCTCACACACCAGCTGTTTGGCTACTGCCTTGCTAAAAACCTCCAATTATTTTCATGCAGGCATGCAGCCTCTGGCCAGATATTTGATGCTTTTGGTACTTGACAGTTTTTGATGCTCTGTGCTGGTTCCACATCCATATCCAGCCTCATGGTGACAAATGTATGAAAAAAAAATCTTTGTAATGTGTCAGTCAATAATAAACTTCAACAACTGCCTAAGCGCTCCTTAGTACACATGATCCAAGTTTTCTGACCTCTTCTGAGGGGTAACTTCACCTTTTCCTTAAAAAAAACTTCCCCATTAGGTGATCTGATAATAGTGAGCACTATGTAAGAATAATTTAATAAGCTGTTAAGCCTGGTTTGTATCAAAAATAGAGATGGGACTCACTGGAAACCCCACGATACGATATTATCACGATATTTAACTCGTGATTTAACTGTTTTATCCAATAAGATAAAGGTCTCTGTCTGTTCCTTTCACTTCAGTCTTTTTTATTGCTGCAAAATGAGCTTGTCAAGCAGACAGGTTTTAGCTGCCAACAATGTAACCGAAACCTGTAATGACAAAAACAGCTCTTTGTATTACAGTCTTGTCTGACTTAACTCAATACAAAAGTGTGGTATACCGTATTTTTAACAACAAAAGTTCTGCAGCCCCTTTAGCAACTGAAGAATTTGAAGATATATGTAGATAACATAGGTGGGCTGAAAAAACAATTGATTTTTTATTTTAGTACTAAAATGTTTAATTCATATTTGCAATTTTTATAATAGGATACTGATATTTGGTATGCCTGAATACATACAATATTCCGTCCCTATGTCATCTACCACTTTTCGGGGGTCCGGCAGCAGTTCGAGCAGAGAGGCCCAGGCTTTCCTCTCCCCAGCCACCTACTCCAGCTCTTCAGGGGGGACACCAATGCGTTCCCAGACCAGCTGGGAGACACAATCTCTCCAGCGTGTCGAGTGGGAGGTGGCCAGGAGGCATCCTAATCAGATGCCCGAACCACCTCAACTGGCTCCTTTCGATGTGGAGGAGCAGTGGTTCTACTCTGAACCTCTCCCTATCTCTAAGGGTGAGTCCAGTAGCCCTGTGGAGAAAGCCCATTTCAGCCGCTTGTATTCGTGATCTCATTCTTTCGGTCGTTACCCAAAGTTCATGACCATAGATGAGGGTAGGAATATAGATTGACAGGTAAATCGAGAGCTTTGGCTTAGACATGCAAAATATTGCATCAATTTTTTCCCCCACCACTAGTTTAAAGTTTCTGTACCAAAATCACTTCTTCTTCTGCCAAAATAAATACAAACCTACAAGAAAATTATTCTGCTTTCATTGAAGCAATCAGGTTACTGGATCCATGCTGAATGTAATCTCCTTTCTTCCAAAGACAGCCATGACAGTTGTAAGCCCCATTTGTCTGGGTTCTTCTTCCATAGCCTTCTGCAGGCCCAGTGAGGTCCAGGCTCATCACTGACTGCTCTCTTTGAACTGAAGCCTCTTTCATCTCTTTCATTTCCACTTCCTTCCCTCCTTTTCACGCAGCGCTTTCTGTGGATTAATTATTCCTCCTCCGTAGAAAAAGCCGCCACCTGCTTGCCGTAGGGGATGTTTCGCTATTTACTCCCCCCAGTGCCTCTCTCCTCATCCCAGAGGGCTAAATCACTGCCTAACACCAACAGTGGTCACTGTTGCAAAGAGTCTCTCTAGGATCCATACCTTTTGTACATTCTGTCTTTTGTCAAAATTTTATCCTGATAAGACAGCCATATAGCTTCCCATGTCCTCTTATACTACGCATCATACTGAGCACCCCTCCCATATTTCATCCTCTTTCAACATGAAATCAATAAACTCCTGGAGAAAATCCAATTACAGAGCAGGACGTGACCAGCAGTGGAGTTGGAGCCATAATTAGTTAACTCAAAAGGCTATTCATTTAACACTGGTTGGACAAAATTCATTAGGCTGTTAATTGGAGGCAAAGACCTAAAGCATCTAAAGATGTGAAGAGTGTCATTAAAGACGTTAAAGGAATGAATATTGATTAACTCAGTGTGAAATATGATGCAGTCTACTTCCTGTTAAAAAAGACAGGGGGATAACAAAGGGTACTGGGGGCTTTGACCAGAGACACATCCATGAGCACGTGCCTGGGTTAATAATTCATTGGGTGGCTATGAAGGCCTGAAGGTATGTCATGGTGTTTGGGAGCATCCATCGAAGGAGATGCTCCCTGGATGCATTCATATTTGATGGGGAGGTGATGGAGTGAGGCTCATTAAAATCAGGAGAGGTGGGAGAAGGCTCTGAGTGGTTGAAGGAGTAGGAGGTGGAGGACACACTGTTATATTAACCCCTGAGGGAAGGCTTTTTCCATCCCCTTAGACACTGAAGGGCTGAAGTCAAACCCTGGTGGGAATGTCTGGACTAATAATTGAGAAGAAAGGAAAATGGTCGCTTCACTACAGAAAGAACAAAAACTCCTGTGATTGTGTTGAAATAAAAATAAGAAGTCAAAAGAAAATAATACAATATACAGTTGATATAGAACGTGAACACACTCCTGTTAAAATACCAGGTTTTTATGAAAAAAAAAAAAATTAAACCACGATAAATAATTTTTAAGCTTTTTCCACCTTTGCACAATTCAGTTGAAAAAGAAACAAGTCTGTTTGGTGGGAAATATAAAAAAAAAAAAATACAAAAAGCTGGTCGCATAAGCGTCTACATACTAAAACGTGACAACAATCTCCTGTATTCTCCATATGTCTGAACTATGTGGTAGGGTCGCAAGACAAGACTTTTTTAAAACAAAGAATAATATCCATGCCTGGCCAAATTAAGCAAAAAAAAAAAAAAGCATGTGGGAAAATGTGTTATTGTCTGATGAAACCAAGGTTGAACTTTTTCTCCACAATTTCCAAAGGTATGTTTGGTGCAAAAAACAACACTGCATCACCAGAAAAACACTATACCCATGGCGAAGCATGGTGGCGGCAGCATCATGCTTTGGGATTTTTTTCTTCAGCTGGAACTGGGGAGTCAGTCAAAGTGCAGGGACTTATGAACAGTTCCAAACAAGAGTCAATTTTGTCCCAAAACCTTCAGATGTCAGCTAGAAAGCTGAAGCTGAAGAGAAATTTCATCTTTTATCACAGCAATGTCCTCAAACATACGTTAAGTCATCAAAGAATGGCTTCACCGGAAGAAAATTCAAGATTTGGAACAGTCCAGGGAGAGCCCAAACCTATATCCAATTGAAAATCTGTGAGGTGACCTGAAGAGATGCCCTCACAATCTGACAGATTTGGAGCCCTTTGGCAAGGAAGAGTGGGCAAATATTGCCAAGTCAGGATGTGCCATGATGATAGACTCCTACCCAGAAAGACTGAATGCTGTAATTAAAGCAAATAGTGCTTCAACAAAGCATTAGTTTTAGGGCGTGCACACTTATGCAACCAGCTTATTGTACAATTTTTATTGTTTATATTCTCCCCCCAACAGATTTGTTTCTTTTTCAATTGAATTGTACAGATTATAGGTCATATTAAAGGTTAAAAAGTTGCAGAAATGCTTTATCATGGACTCATTTTTTTTACATCACAAAAACCTAGTATTTTAACAGGGGTGTGTTCACTTTCTATATCCACTGTATGTGTCCTTAAACTCCTCCTATAGCAGTGTCAAAATATGCTATATAGAACTTATAGAACTAGAGTTATGTCCAGGAACTACTGCACAACTCTTAGTGTGTGGATGATGAGGGTGTATCAGTTACTGGTCCAACCACAGAATGTATGAAAGAAGTGAATGTAGAATTCAATAAGTAAATCCAAAGCTTCTATTCTTTCTAACGGCAGAAAAGAAAAATAACACAACTCATCACTTGATTTATAACATCAGTGTTTCTATTTTACTAATGAGTTCATAATCGAAGTTTTATGTCTTCTTTAATACAGTATGGTGTTCATTTTGTAATTTATGGTAGAGTCACACATATAACTCTAGTAGGGTATGATTTAGGGTGTCACAACCAAGATTGGCAATTGCCAAATTACCAACTTCAAGCTTCAAAATAGTAATCCATAAACCAGTTGGTGATATTACAGAGGCTACGTCAGTCTTTCATATGGGACTGACGTAATACATACTTAAAATAAAAGTTGACATTCGTTTTAGTATCCAGTGCCTGAGATAAATATCTGACTGATATATCAGAAATATCAAAATGGTCCACTAGCTAGATGCTTTCTGTTGTTTAGCAAGCCTATCCTAGCTTTTTACTTGACAATATCTGCCTGCCAAGGTTAGATAAAGTTAAATGGAACTGACACCAAATAGTCAAGTTGGTCCTACTGAAACCAAAGCACTGAGCTAAAAGCCAGTAAAATAAAAGCTTTTGAGAGTTAAAGTGGAACCGTGAAGTGGGTTATAAATCTCTGTGGGATTGCACAAAAGCTGTTTCACCTTCCTTGTGGCCATCTGACCTACAGTTTATACAACCAGAACATCAATAATGTAGCAGTTCATCAGACTCAAGATCCATCACAGTTTGCAGGGTATTGTAATGTGTGAAGTACATAAAGAAAGAGATATGTTTTCTTGTCATCGGTTGGCTATACTGCTCAAAATTGATTAGAATTAAAATTCATTAAGAAGTCAACGAGGCAAATAATCATATCCAGGACAACATCTGTAGTTCTTATGTAGCTTAAGATATTATTATGCCATAAATAAACTTAATGACGGCATAGGTGCACATGCAAACACTCATCTTATGAGCATTACAATCCAGACCAATAGACCTAGGAGCTGCGATTCTTGTAAAAATATAAAAGTACCTATAAAATAACAAGTACAACGTTGACCTCGATGATGAATTGGGTGAAAACCCATGGGGTGGTCCATTGTGTCAAAGTTTGACTAAATTCTGACCAATATAGCAGGAGGACTAGCAACTCTTGTGAAAATTAAAAAGCACCTGTAAAATGACAAATATCACCTTGACAACGACATTGAGCACAATTTGTGTGAAGAACCATTAGGGGATCAAGGTTTCTGATTTTCATTAAAATGTGAAGTATTCTATAGGAGGAGTAGCGATTCTTGTGAAAATGGAAAAGTTACTATAAAACGGTAAATGTGACCTTGAGTACAGTTTAGGTGAGGACATATTAGGTCATCATTGTGGGGTTAAATTCTGGCTAATACTGTAGGAGGCGTAGCGATTCTTAGGAATTGTACATTGACAACAGATGCCAAGTCATTCACTGCATGAGCTCACCAGGCCGGTGAGCTAAAAATACTATTTTTTATCAGTACTAAAATTCATATGAAAGAGTGTCTGGATGTTTCTCTTACAAATATCACTTGATGTGCATTAATACATAGTGACATACTGAAGTTTCCTGTGAATGCAAATAGCCTAAATTCATAGGGCCGTTGTCTTGACAACGCTGACGTTTGAGGGAACAGAGAAAACTAGAATGTCCAAAACGAAGGAAGTATCTGTGACAGCTGTGGTATTGCCCACAGGTAATCAGAATGTCTCAACATGAGGCGCCCTGCACCACCTATTTCTTCAGCTCACACAGGATTACCAATCATAATTCAACCAAACCTGTTGTTTCTCACTCTGTTGTAGTACAGGCAACACATCACGAAATAATTGTCCACTTCACACCATCTGTGTCCTTCATGAGAGAGAAACAGAGGAAGAGAGGCTGGCGTGGAGTAATGAGGAGGAAGAAAATGATTACGGGGCAAGGGATGAGGGCACAGAGCAGCGGAGGAAGAAGAGTGGCTCACAGATAAGAGCGACGAGGACGGGGGAGGAGGGGGAGAGTGAGACTGGGATGAAGTGAAGGAGAGAGTTGGCAGGGGGTGGAAAAAGCGGCAGTGAATAGTGAAACGAATAGGCAGGGAGAGAGGTAAATACAAACTGGTGCAGAGGAGGAGCGCGTGTCCAGCCGCTTGACATGGGAGCAGGCTAATAATGGGCTCCGGGTGTCACATGCTGCGCCCGCCTCCCTGCCGGGGGAAAGCCTCGTCTCTGCCCTCACAGCGTGCCGCCCGGCTGCTGTCACGAAGCATCCCGTAGAGTGAGGAGGCCTGTGCCAGTCAAGGTCAGTCGCTCACACACAAACAGATGGAAGGATGCACTCACAGACCCCTGTCCATCGCTTCCTTTCCTTCATTCACATGCACACAAGCTATAAGAGTACACGCGTGCAGCCTGCAACCTGCGGGATTATCACCGCAGCTCCAAATTACCGAATGCATCCTATGAGGCATAAACATGTCAGCAGCCTCCTGATAAAAGATAAAAAGCTGGGTGACTGCGCTCGAGCTATCAGTTCAACCATAACATTTACCATGCCTCAGTGTGCAGTCACTCTGCAGACCTTTACTCTCTGCTGCATTCCTCCTTCAGCCCTCTGTGAAGTTACACCGTTAATCACTGTTCACTGATGAGGAGCCCGTGTGTAGGACACATGGGGACAAGCTAGAATCTAACGGCAGCCTGACTGCTGTTTGCCAACGTCATTAAAAGAGTCACTTATTTTATAGACACAATAATACTAGAGCCATTAGAACTGACACACCACTGATCAAACTACAAGCTTCTTATTCGCTGAGCAGAGCTTTTTAATTATTGTACATATTAATCTAGTTTAGAGTGCTTTGTCTTTTTAATGTATATTTTCAGGCTTTAATTTTTTCATTAGGCTGACATACAATTAGATTCTTAGGGGTGGATGTTACCTCAAACACTCAAAATGTGATGGAAGTGCAGATTTTCAGCTTTCATTCAAGGGGTTTAACAAAAGCAATAACTTAAGTCTTTAGGAATTGCAGCCTTTTTCATGAATAGTCCTCCAAAAGTAATTGGACAATTGCCTAACTAGCAGTTTCATGGCCAGGTGAGGCCTGTTCCCTCATTACTATAAGGCAAGCTAAGTGAATAAAAGATATGGAGTTGGTTCCAAGTGTTGAACTTGCATTTGGTAGCTGTTCATTGAAACTCTCAATATGAGGTCTAAAGAGATGTCGGTGCAAATGGAGGAGGCCATTATTAGGCTGAAAAATCCAGACAACCCTATCAGGGAGCTAGCAGAAACTTTCATTGGGGCCAAAACAACAATCCGGAACACTCTTAAAAAGAAAATGCACTGTCCAGCTCAGAAACATCAAAAAGGCCTGGAAGAACATGGAAGATAAATAAAGTTGATGATCATAAAATTCTTTTATGATCGTTTGTTTTTGTTCAGAAAAAATCCTTCACAACATCTAGTCAAGTCAAGAACAGTAGGTTTGTCTCAAAGTGTAAAATCGTTAATGTAAATGGAGAGAGTTTACACCAAGGTGCAAACCACTGGTTACACTCAGGAACAGTGCTCTGGAAAACTTTTGTTTCACACAGATGAAACCAAAATGAACTTAGACCAGAATGATGAAAAGTAAAGGAACAGCTCATGATTTGAAGGATACCGCATCATCTGAACAAAAATGGTGGAGGCAATCTTATGTCGTGGGCATTTATGGCTGCCAAGAGAACCAGGTCATTAGTGTTTAGTGATGATGTGCCTGCTGATAGAAGCAGCAGGATGGATTTTCAAGTGTACAGGGCTATACTCTCTGCTCAGATTCAGCCAAATTCTGCACAACTGATCAGATGGTGCCTCACAGAGCGAATGAATAATGACCCAAAGCAGACTGCAAAAGCACAACCAATGGAATATTCTTCAGTGACCAAGTCAGTCACTTGATCTCAACCCAACAGAGCAGCTTTTCAGTAACTGAAGGCAAAACTGAAGGCAGAGAGACCCACAAACAAGCAGCAACTGAAGGCGGCTGGCAGTAAAGGCCTGGCAGAGCATCTCAAGAGAGGAAACAGCATTTAGTGATGTCCACAGGCTCTAGACTTTAGGCAGTTTGGCTGCAAATGAGTTTCATCCAAGTACTAAAAACAATCCTTATATTTAAAATTATGTTATTTTGTCCCATTACTTCTGAGCTTCTGACAAAGAGGGACTATGTATAAAAATGTCCATAAGTCCTAAACAGTTTATGCAATTCTTTTGATTTAAAACTGAAAGCCTGCACTTCAATCACACTGACTATTTGATTTAAAATCACAGTCACGGTGTACAGAGGCAAAACTACAAACAAATGCATGATTGCTTCAAAATGAATGGACTTACATGTATAACCACAAATATTAAAATCTAATTCTATTATTTGCAAAATATTGTTAGAATATTAAAAGAAAAGCATAAATTCAGGGTTTACACCAGGTTTCAAACTGAAGTAAGGATCAGAGATTTCTACACTTTAATTTGTAAAATTTTATAGAATGTATTTCTAAGATTTTTTCTTTTGACAAAAAGATTAGCTAACTCAACCAACCTTAAAGCCCCTATCCTGTGTACGCAAAAGTAATTATGAATCAAATCAACATGAAATTCATAATGATTTGTTGTGGAATGGCCTATGGAGTGCAGTTTTTATGAAATGGATAAGAAAGTGTTATGATGCTTTCATCACTCCTGGCAGACCATTACAGAGCAGCTACAATAAAGATATAAAATGTGACAAATTGTTTAGGAAACAGAAGGAAAATGTAACAAAATCACATGAAATGTTACCAGGTATGTACGACTTTGATGAGGTGCCTCGCAAATGCTTTATAAACATTCATGGTACGTCAGTGACGGGAAAATTTGCTGAACTGGCCCGATGTGGTCGTGAATGATTAGGACGCATTTACGAAATTTACAAAGCAATTAAAGAGGTCTACGACGCCACTGCGATATGTTGTGAAGGTTTACAAAATCGGTCTTCTTTTTGAAAGTTGTGGAAATTTCTAAAGTGGTACCCTGACTTCTGTGACAATACAGTATGAAGTCTTTATGAAGTCTTGCAAACCATCAGTGAATTCAATCACATTCATTATGAACTGTGTTTGTACTGATTTGTAATCACTTTTGTGCATGTGGGATTGGAGCACGATCGTATTAGCCCAACCTTGTCATTAAATCATTAACTGTACGTTGTGTGTGTTATTTAATTGGTGAGAACTCTGGAAATTATTCCATTTCTAAAATGTGACATTAATTGCTATAGTTTCATTTGCATCTGTATTAATTTACCTATTTTTTTCCCTATTTTTGTATTACTTTTACTTTGCATTCAAGTCTTAAACTTCAAAAGAAGTTGCTTTATATGATAATGTTTGCTTGTATTTGAAGGGGGATCATCAGCGGAATAAAACTAATCTCTTAAAAAAGACATTTTAAAATTTGCAGAAAAATTAATTAATCTGACTCTAATTTGGCAGTCACAAATGTCTGACTATGCTGTCTGGCATAATTACAAACTTATCTGTATTTTCTATAAAAAATATTCTGATCACACACCCTGATACCAAGAATATTACTGTGTCCTTAAAACAACTCGTCACTATAAAACAGCATGATGAGCCTCCTGAACTGTTGTCTGGTTGAGACCTTGTGATGTCAGCCCTGGTTCAGGCAGGCCTGGCTGGATGCTCCGGGTTCACTGAGGTCACCTGCCACATCACAGAGAAATCGCTGCTGACCCAACACCACTGCGGCAGCAGCTGTGATCCTTTCCTCCCTCGATCACTCCTGCTGCTTAAAGGGCGGCCTCTGCCAGACTGGCCTAACCATAATGAGACAGAGCAGCCTCAGCTTTCCAAGGAATCAGGCTAGCAGAAGAAAAATACACACAGCTGACCAGGATACCTCAGCTGGTTGGGATTGGAAAGGAAAACTTGGGGAAGGCTAATTTTAGCTGTTTTGAAACTTGGCAATGACTCTGTTACGACTGCAGCGACTGATTAATGACCTTGGGACAAAGCAAAAGAGGAAATGTGAAAAATAAATTTCCACTGGGCATGTGCAGCTGCTTCTAGCCTCCCTATTTAAAGAGTTAAACTCTCCATTTTGGCCTTCAGTAAGCAGTCATGCAATTCAGAGAGTAGCTCCTGGACTGTTTGGTTTATTTTGAAGAATTTGGGTGGAGTAGAGTCTAGAAAGCAAAGGGTTTCATAATCTTGTGTTTACAGTTTTTCGTTTTTACAGCACTCGTCGCTGCAGGAGGTCTTCCCGAAAATGCGCCAACCCCCCTCATTAAAATTCAGACTCCATCCTGCTGTTTATCACGTTTTGTTGCAAGCCTGAATAGGATACCTCCAAAGAGGATAAAATATACTGCTGTTTATGGTTCATTTCAGCGAGCAGCATCTCCTCTCTGGTTGGGATTATGAGCTGTGAGCTGTCAAAACGGGAACAACCCTTCTTCCTGCCGGGCGGCTTGTCTGCAGCTCTGCTGGGAGAGAGCAGAGAGGCCACATGCTTGTCTACATCCCTTCCTGCTGGCTGAGCGTAGATCACAACAACACAGGCCTCCACCGTGTCTCCTCCCATGATCCTCTCTTCCATCTCTCTCCATACTGTGGAGAAGGGTACAAGCCTCTGTCCTCCCTGCTCCTGTCAGCAGAATTCGTGCTGGGCGGGGCCAGCCGTGACACCATTGTGTCAGGGTGGCTCAGTGTCAGCAGCAGCAACACTGGTGGGATGAAGAGCTGGGAGGATGACAGTCGACACCTCGTGATCCTCCAAGGTGGAGACAGAGTTTTTAGACTTTGTGAGCAAAGAGAGTGACATTGTGTGTCACTCGCGGTGACTTCAGGTACGAGCCAAAATGCCAGCTTTTTTTCTGACATGGTGCAGTTATAGCTGGAGGTAGAGCACCTGCTTCCTCAGAACTTTTAGGAAATCCTAGAATCAAATAAAAGACCAGAACGTCAATGACGTAGGAGCTCATCCAGCTAAAGGTCCATCAAAAGTCCCAGGTTATTCTAATGTGTGAATCACAGAAAGAAAGAAATGAGTGTTTTCTCAGTTAAACTGGACCAGACTGTAATGCAAACAGTTCAGCTTGTCATTTAAGATCATTTAGACTGGAATGGCAGTGTTGGTCGGTCAGTCTGCTTGACAATCCAATTTTACTGCAATAAAAAAGGACTGAAGTGAGAACTTTATCCTACTAGCTAAAACAGATATTAACAAATAATTCCTTTGGAGGGACAGATAATCTGCAGTTGAGAAATCACAATATATATCAGTACAAGTCACTGCAATACTCAGCATATCACAATAGTGTAGTGGTTTGCACATTCGCCTTACAAGCGAAAAGTCCCTGGTTCGATGCCAGGTAGGGACACAAGCCCCTCTCACTATGGAGGGGTGCGTCAGGAAGGGCATCCAGCATCTGCCAAATTACCAATGTGGATCAGTCTGCTGTGGCAACCCCATGGGGGGGAATACAAGAGAACAGCTGAAGGTACATACAGTATCATATCGTGTATCATTATGATCTGTTATCATGGGGTCTCTGGTGATTTCCACCCCTAATTTAATAGTATTCTAGTTGGGGTGGAGAAAAACAGTGAAACTGCAGAGTATCATGAAATGTTGTGTGGTAATATTGTATCGATGAAGGAACACCATATACGAATTAAACTTATTAGTTACAGAATAACAAAATCAATGACTTTTTCAGTTCGTCTACATCTTTCAAATCTACTTTTGTTGTATAAGTTGCACTGTTCAGAATACCTGTATTAGAACAGGTGATGAACGGCATTATGTTGCAATATGTTATTGCGACACTCAGTATATTGCAAAATCACAATAAAATCATATCGTGGGGGTCTCATGGGGTGATTACCATCTCTTCAGTTGAGTAAACCTCAAGTGGCCATTTGTGGAACTGCAGTTTTTGGCAGTCACATTGGCTACATCCATCTTGTTTATACAGTCTATGCCAGGGGTCTCAAACTCCCAGCCTGCGGGCTGCTTCCGGCCCTGCCCCCTACTTCCAGTCCATGATTTGATGTCAAAAAGATCATGTAATTTGGCCTTTTAAAGGGCCAAATTGCAATTATATAATGCAATTTGGCAGTATTGCTTTATCATACTTTTGACATCAAATCACAAACCGGAAATAGGGGCGGGGCCGGAAGACGACAGGCCAGGAGCTTGAGACCCCTAGTCTATACGCTATGGTGTGAGCGGCTGAGTTAGACAGGAGGACAAGCTTCTAGAATGGTAAAAGAAAAGTTTTTGCTTCAACCTAGATTGCAAACTTTTCCAAAACACAATAAAGAGGACATACAAATCAATAAAACACTGCAAATAATAATAGCCTTATATACCGGATATGAACTACAAACTCCCGTGTGGAAGTCATGTTTTTAATTCATGCACTCACCATTGCAACATCTTTCAGGGTCTGCGGGATTTGTTGCTTTTCATGCTAGTTCAGTAGGACTGTTTTACCAGTCATTCTATAGAAATGCTACACTAACAAATTTGCAAATATTTGTTAATTTATATATTTTAGTGACTATAAATCTACAGAATCCCTTATTTTGTTGCAACCCTCAATACGCCCAGGATCTCACCCATTACGCCGTATCTTATATGTGTTTTTATTGCTAGGTAATAAAACTCGATCCAGATGCTCTGTGTTATGGGCTCCTTGCGGTCTGGCTCTGTTTTATTGGAACAAGAAAAAAAACGTGGAGGCCATAAGAAAAGCCGCCTGAACCTTCATTAAATGGCCTACAAGGTTACAAACATGCCAGCCAGAGGCACAGAAATTGAGTGAGCTGCTTGATGTGAACCCTGCAGACATGTGCTGACAGCTGACCTTCTGTTAATAATGCAGCTGCGTCCAGGACTTGACCTGGCAGCCCCCGCACTCTTTCCTTCCCCTGAGCCCTGGGTGAATCAACACCAACACAAGACACTGCTTCTGCTCCCCTCATTGAAATATTCATCGGCTGCTCGAAGGCAACCATCAATTAGCTTTCGATTTTATTGAAGCGCTTTGGTTCCACTGAGCAAGTCAAAAACCTAACATTATAAATACCTGATTCAGGTGCGAAAATGACACACGGCTTCTGACAAAAGGATGAAAATATTGATTATTAGTGTTATAGGCCATAAGGCACAGTTCAGTGTTCCCTCACCAGATTGTTAGGTTGTCAGGCAGGGATCAGCCTGACAACATCAGTGGTGAACAAAAGAGTCCAAGAGCTCACAACAGAGGAGACATCTTCAGAGCCATTCGGTAAACGCCCTCAGAGGGATAGCTTGACATTTTCAGGTGCATATTTATCTGTACTAGACACTTGTGAAAATGCAGAGGTTTTACATTTGCTAAAAATGGCCACAAGTTCTTTTGAACACGGACTGTGTGACTTTAAAACTCCAAAACACAAGTTAAGTCAATAAAGTAAAGACTGCCTAAAGTAACCGTGTCATCTAGGGAATGATGTTTTTGTGACCATAGGATGAGGCTGAATGATCTGTACAAAAAAAAACCCCATAACTTTACATTTTTAGGCTAAATGGCGTGACATACACTCACCCACCCCGTTATTAGGTACTGTTCAACTGCTCGTTAATGCAAATCACAAAGATGGGAAAGCCCAGATGATGATGACATGGCTTTGGAAGCATCTGATAGGTTAACTGACAACATCTGAGTTAATTGGAGGCACGCCTGTGCATGTATTTTAAGGCCACACTCAAGCACACGACTTCCTTGTTTGACATTATGGGAAAATCAAAAGAAATCAGCCAAGATATCAGG
>VUQH01080740.1:0-19708 GCA_015106775.1 Etroplus canarensis | reverse complement strand
AGTAAGCTTTCAGTCTGTGAAAAAAAAAAAAAAACAGACAACAAAGCACTGACATAAATATTTGATCTTACAAAATGGATACATGTAAATGGGCTTGCATATAATAAGTGTATAACAAGCCACAAACATAAAAGTAGTTTAAAAGGCAAAACATTGTAAGGCTGAATTACTATAAGTATAATGTAGGCTACAGTTCAGACATTAATAAATAAGCTTTGCTCACAATCCTTCCAACAGCTTATATGCAGTTTTGAAGTCTATAATTGAGATCTTCAAGGCTTTTTGTGAAATATGTACATGTGTCATCATAAAAATAATCAATTCCTGTTTGCGTTTTGATGATTTAAGTATTACTCCAAAGAGGACAAAAATCATTTAAAACAGAACACTTTCATTCACCTGCAACACAAGTAAGGATTGTGGCTTTCAAGAGAATAAAAGAAGGCATGCAGCCCTGAAGAAGTAATTAGTGGCCACACTGGAAAAGATACAAACACAGACTGTATGGTTTCCAAGGACTGTCCCTGGTAGCGATAGCATTTTATTTTTAAAGTTCTATGACTCATATGACATGTATAACTCCAGACTACCTGTACTTATGAGTATTAATGGTGTATATGACTCAATGCTATTCATTATAAAATAAGTAATCCTTTTGAAATCTGTTTCTTTGTTAATTTAGGCTCTGTCACATGTAAAATAGCAACCCTAATGACATAATTTTACATGTTGTAGTACTACAGATGGCAACAAATAGAACAATCTACTACTGATTAATGCTTGTCTGAATACATCTAAATATGTTTTGTGAGGGAGTTTAAACATTTCTTTATTTATTTTTTTGTTTATTTATTTATTGTGAAAAAAGCATTTCATAATCAAGATTTTGGATGTTTAACAGATAACCTATCTTAATAATCAGTTTTTAGACAAAATGTTACTTAATTTGGGATTTTCTTAAGTTCAGTGCTTACCCTTTGGCTCTCCTTGTGCCTCTGGGTTTGGTGAAGAGCAGGTCACTGTAAGGAAGCTTCTTAAACTTTTCTCTTCCTACAGCCACATAAAGCTGACCACTCTCCAGCTGATTTCCATCAGTTACCTGTTGACCTTCATAGGTGTAAAGACTACAAGCAACAAAAAGAGTAGGAAGCCTTATTGTTTACATCATGTGTTTGTACCACTTTACCAAAGTAAGTTACACTTCTGTTGTGCCCTTATATTTACCATCTGATCACTCATTGAACTAGTTAAAAATAATAATAATTAAAAAAATAACCCCAGATGTCTTTCTTGTGCCAATATACTGCATGCTTTCAAAGTAATTTCTTTTTTCCAGAAAATCTGGGATGTTTTCCAAAATGCAATAAAAACAAAAATCTATGATGTGATGATACATGTGAACCTTTATTTAACTAACGAAAGTACAAAGAAAAGATTATCAATAGCTTTACTGACCATCTTAACTGAGTTTTTTAAATATACACAAATTTAGAATTTGATGGCATCAAGACATTCAACAACAGTTGGGACAGAGTTAAAATTAAGTTGAAAGGTGATGAGAATATTCATATAACATGGGTTTGAAAGATTCTACATTAAGGAGGCTAATTGCAAGTGATGGATTATGGATTAAATGGATTATTATTGGGTATCACAGTAGCGTGCATCAAAGGCTAAACCTTTGCAGTAAAGGGCATATTGTGGCTCACTCCTTTGTGACAAAAATTGAGAGAATTGTTAATGAATCTAAAAGGAAGCTTTAAGTCTTCCAGCATTCTACAGTGCATAATATGGTAAAAAGATTCAGGGAATTCTGAAGCATCTCAGTATATAAAGGACAAGGTTTGAAACTACTGTTTAATTCCTGTGATCTTCAAGCCCTCAGGTGACACTGACTAAGAAAACGTTGTGCTACTGTGACAAATACAGATAGATAGGCCTGGGAGTATTTTAGAAAACCACTGTCACTAAACATAGTCCATTGCTGCATCCAGAAATGCAGCTTGAAACTACTGCGTGAGGAGAAAGGCATAAACCAACTCAGAAATTCCACCGAGCTCTTTGGGTCTACACTTGTCTCAGATGGATCAAAGACTAGAAGCATGTGCCGCAGGCAGATGAGTTTACTTCTTGGCTTGCTTTTGGAAAAAATTCTTCTTCAGTTCTCTGAGCCAAAGATGAAATGACCATCTAGGTTGTTATCAGTGAAAGGTGCAAAAGTCACAATCTTTGATGGTTAGGGGGTGCTTCAGTGCCCACGACATGGGTGAGTTGCATGTGTGTGAAGCTACCATTGACTTTGAGGTGTATATTAGGATCTTAGAGAGGCATATGTTGGCATCAAAGTGGCATTCATGCTTACGTTAGCATGACAATGTTGGACCACATTCTGCACAAGTTACAAGTATACAACTTTATTGACAATGTACAGCAAGACATGAAGAGAAGAATTGCAATGGACCATGGTTTGTTGAACTGCTGAAGTGTGATATCAAGAAATAATGGGCAAAACTTCTAGTTGTAAAACTACAACAATTAGTATTCTCAGTCCCAAAATAGAAACTGTTATTAAAGGAAAAGTGACATAACACAGTAGTAAACACACCTCTATCCCAATTGTTGTCGAGTGAGTTGCAACCATCAAATTTTAAATTTCCGTATAAAATTCTGTTTACAAACTACAAAGGTTCACCTGAACATATTACAGATTTTTATTTTTATTGCACTTTGTAAAATATCTGAGCTTTTCTGAAAGTTCCATACTACAAAAACAAATCTATTAAAAGCATTACTGTTAATGTCAGTCGTTAAAGCAGTTTTATCTATATACACTACCACTCAAAATTTTGGGATCACCTGGAAATTCTCGTTTTCCATCGAAATACACATGAAATTAGTGTGAATAGCAAATGAACAGGACATGCTGACATTGTCAGAGTTAGAAAAAAAGGATTTTTATGAAAATGATAAATATTTCAGTCTTTCCTTTTTATTGGCCAGTCTGAGATATGGTTTTTTCTTGGCAATTCTGCTATGAAGTCTAGCATCCTGAAGTCACCTCTTCACTGTTGATGCTGACACTGGTGTGTGACAGGTATTCTTTTGGGCAACAACCACTTGATGACCTGCGCAAAGTCTTTGTCTTAAAACTACACACTTGCAGATATTTGTCATCTTGCACAGTTGTGCACCGAGGTCTCCCACTCCTTTTTCTGTCCTTGTTAGAACCAGTTTGTGGTGCTGTCTGGGAGTAGTTAACTGCATGGCACGAAATTTTAAGTTTCCTCATAATTTCTAGCACTGAATAGCCTTCTTTTTGAAAGAAAGTTCTTTCTTTCTGGCCATTTTGAGCCTGTAAACAAACAAACAACTGCTAATAATAAACTAACCTAAAGAATGCCGTGGTACTTTTTTGCTCCCTTATTAGTACAAAGAATTTCAGCTGTTCAACACAACTGCTAAAGGGTTTTCTAATAATCAATAAGCCTTATAAAATGGTTAACCTGGATTAGCAGCCATACCAGGAGATTGATGCAGAGGACTGACAGTTGCTGATAATAGGCCTCTATGTAAAAATGTTGATCATTCTTTAAAAAAATGTCTAATTAATTTTAATTGTTTGTGAGATGGATAAAATTGTTTGTGAATTGCATGAAAATTTGCAAGTGATCCCAAATTTTTGAGCGGTATAGTTACACAAATGAAAAAAGCAGAAAACCAAGTGAGATGATTTGCTGTAATAGAAGAGCATGTGGTGAACCATACATATGCTGAGGAGGATCCCCAAAGTGCCCCTTTTCTTTCTTTTTTTCTTTTTTTTTGGGAGGGGAAGACTTCCTTTGACCCTTCAAATTAACATTTATTAATACTAATTATTGATAGATTATAATAAATGACCTGCCACCTGCCAGTCCATCATATGATGTCACTGCATGACCCTTCACCTTAAATTTTGCTCTGACATGTCAAGCTGCCAAGCACGCAGCAGAGAGCAGAGATCAGACTTTGAGCACCAGCACCTTTAGAGGTCTCTGCACGGCACGTTGGATGGTAACTGGTTTGGTAATGACTATAGACAAAAGTTAAATGATAAAGTACGCAAACAAATGCAGACCATATGTACATTTGTTTGTTTGTTTGTGTGTTTCCAAGTGGTGAGCCTACCTTCGCACACCCCCGAGGACTCTTAAACCCATCTTCTCTGTGATCATTTCTAGTATCCTGTCAAACTGGCCCAGCATCCGCTGGTGGACCAGCAGCCTTATTGCAGGGTCCAAGATATCACCATTTGCTACCACACTAAATAAAAAAATACACACAGTTGAGGTAAAGGAGAACTTTGTTACAGACTGTTTCAGTAGTTTTCCTTAGAAAGAATAGTTATTCTTTGCTTTAAGATTCAGGAATCTTTGATGTTATCATCAGCGTCTTTAAAATGTCAAAACTGGGGCTGAAGATTGCATGAAAGTGCATTTAAAAACTTGAAAATCAGTTGATGTTAATTTTGAAAAAGAAAATCTGTGTCAGATTTTTAGTGAAAACTCCTAAAGTTCAACTTACAATATTGTGCATGGCTCCTTGATAGGTTTGAGGAATCGAGCTGACACAACAATCCTGTTTGGTGGAAATGGTTTAGCCTAAAAAATGGATAAGAAATAGTCAGAATGTTAAAGGATACATAAGACTTTGTGAAACATGCAGCTGCTCAAAGACAATTAAAAATTATCTAAAGCACAAAAAAAAATCACATTTGGCATGGGTAATGAAGCATCAAGTTGAGTAATTAAGCGAAAAATGCTGGTTCATATCTGTGCTGTGATAATAGGATGATGTTTGTCAGTGGATCTATGTGCATGATCTGGAGGCTAACAGAACAACAGTCGTAATAAACTTTGGAGCTTTACAGACCATTGCTAACGCTGGACTCTAAATGGAATAGTCAATTTAAACTAACTCTAGATGTAAATATACCTGCCTATGCGGAAGTGTTTCCAGGGTTAATAACAAACAACCTCAAGAGTCAAAACTGCTTGTGGAACCAGAGCAACTAGTGAGAACAGCTAGGCAATAATTTCATATCTTTATAATTGTAGTTGTTTTTAAATATAACCAGGTACAAAACAAAGAATGAGTGACATCAAAAGCTATTTCTCCAAACGAGAAATAAGCTATTGTCCACACTGAAGTAATCTCTGATCTCCACAAAAGCAAAACACCAAGTCCCTCTGGGATTTGCTGCATGGTGTGAGTGCTGCAGGTCCTATCCCATAACTCCTGCAACCTACTGTGACTCTAAGACTAGGACTTGGATCCTAGGAGAGAATGGCATAAGGGAGGAGGCATATTGAAAGTCTTCTGGTGTCAGTACATGCAACCTGGCAACTGAGGTGCAAAGGTCAGATGTAAAATAATAAATAAATAAATAAATGAACAAAGATAGCAAAACACCAGTTTAAGGAACAAGTCAACTACACATTCACTTATTGACATTAAATGTGACAACATATGACAGAAAAGTTTCAGAAGCCACAAAACATTACATGCATCTTAATTCACATCACTCATATTAGAAAAAAAAATTGCTGTTTTCAAAAGCAACCTCATTTTTTGTTTATCATCATTTTTTTAAGTGCACTTTCATGTGCAACCACTAAGACCTAGCTAACCAATCCAAGACAGAAACAGAAACAAGGAAAGTAAGGCACAGATCAAGTCTCTTGGAACCTTGCACAAGATTCATTTTTCCATTGGGTTGTTACCAGCATATGATCTTTCATTCTATAATTGGTTAAAAAAAAGAAAAAAAAACCTCTGTAGCTCGTTTTAGTGTCCCTGCACACAAGGGGAATACTTTCTTTCAGTGGTCACATGCCTAGCAGCACTGAACTAATGAGACATTCCTAATTTATGATTTTGTATTCAAGGTACTACATTTTATCTGATGGTGGAAATCACCAAGACCAATTTTCATCTCACTTGAACCTCAATTAAAGATTCCATTGGTGTAGTAATATTGCGGTCTCCTTAAACCAGCTGATCAGAGCACTGCTTGAAATGAGTAGTCACATCAGCATCCAATCAAACATAGAGACAAAAAACAAACACATTTAAAGAACAAAAGAAAATATAAGGCCTACCTAAGATGCAAATCGATTCATTATGGCACCAACCACTGACAGAGCATGACTCCTTTTAGAATAAGCTGCATACAGAATGGTGCAGTAGAAACCTCAAAGTGTATAAGTTTATTCTGAAAATCTCCAAATAAAGCCAACAAACAGCCAAATGCAAAAGCAGTTAAGAGTTTTCATCATCATTTACCCAGTGAGGCAGGTTATGTAGAGTCCTGAGAGAAAGGGTGCTTGTAAACTAAATTGGACTAAATTTGAGCTTTTTATGCTCAACAGGCAATCACAGCACCAACAAGAGCTGCAGGTTATCAGCAATAAATAAGGTTCTTGCCAGCAGGTGATGGCACACAACCAAGAACACATTCCCTTTGAATGGTAAGGATGTTACAGTCAAGAGAATCAGAGGGCAAATAGTGAGTGTTTTTAAAGTTGAGGTCATAAGCAAATAAATAAATAAACAATAGTTAAAAAAAAATAGGCTGCACACTTTTCAGACTACCCTTACAAAATCTTGAGTGGCCCATTATTTTCTCTGACAGCAATTAACATGTCAAATTCTGCACCTCTTTGTTTTTTGACATCTTGTCCATAATGTAAATTAAGTTATCCAGATTTGGTAGTTTGGGTTTTAGTATACAGTTCAGGATAAATTTTATAATAAACAAGTTGAAGGTCATCCTGAAGTTGACTGGAGTTGATTTTCAAAACAGATGAACCTGTGGGCTACTTGACTTTGAGTCACTCTTGTTTTGGCTCTGACTTTAAAGCTACATTAAAGATGTATTAAAACGAGGCATGGTTATGATCCATAAATCAATAATGCATGGCCACTGAGACGACAACAGATTCCTCACAGAGAACAATTAGAAGAGAAATGCAAAACATAACACCTTGCTTAAAGGCTCTTTATAAAATCTTTACATTGTGAGTGTTCCCAACTCCTCACGTATCTTTCATTTAGTGGCTGTTTCAAATGTTTAAAACCTGCATATAGTAGTAGTTTTGTAGTTGAAATATACCCAGTTAAAACATTAAATGTATTTGTAATCTGGACCTTTAGTCAGAGAGCATTAGAGGATGCACTCCAAGACTACAGCATCTGGATTGGCAATTTAAATTATATAAACTACTTCTATTTGTACTGATTGTTAGTTTGATTCCACTTATAAAAATAGTGGGAATTCCATGTAGAAACTATTAACAGTAATACTTTTTAACAGCATGGTAGCTTGTTTGGCCTGAAGGGATTCACCACTCAACCACAACTAGTATTCTAGAATAGAACATTCACTCAGTTTTGGAGCGCTTTCGTCTTACCTGCATTCGAAGTGTCTGCATCATTTTCTTCTTCCTGGAGCCAATCTCCAGATAACTACAAACAAAGGATAAAGTGAAGTGAGTATAAGTTAACCATGGACTAAAGTGTAAGGTTTTACTGAGCTATTTTGCTGACCAGAAATGAAGAAATTATGTTTTATTGTCATTTAGGGATGGGAATGTGCTAATACTGAAATCCAAAGTGGAAGACGCCAATTATCCTATGCTCTGTTTATTGCTTGTTCTGCTGACATGGCAGTTAGGCACATGCAGCTCCAATTTACCCACTAATCATATAAAGCAAAATACTATTTGTGCAGCTTTTTAATGTGTGAAAACATCTATAGATATTTATCATATAGAAAGTTGTTTCAACTGTTCCTACATCTAACATCTCTTGCATCATTAAAACTGATTTCCACACAGTTGTTCTGTATATTTAAACAAAAAAACTGGAGTGCACTGAGGGACAGTGGGGTGATATATTCTAGCACATCTTGTTTTTTCTTGGGTATTTACTATAAAAATAAGGAGCATGGAGACATACACAAACCTTCTGGATTCAGGATGCATTAGCTACCTCTCAGCTGCTTCACCACTGCATTCTATGAATAAGTGTCTGCTCAAATCTCATTATCTGCTGTAAAAGGCCACTTATTTTTAGGTTAGGGCAGTGCACACTTCTCCACAGTGCTGATCTCATTAACCTCATGCTGTGACTCAGCACTGATGCAAAACTTAACACAGTGACTCAGTTACATGGCTGATTATTGCCAGTATAATTTAAGCACGTACACAACTGCATATGCACTGATTGTGAAACTCAGTAGGATATCAACAGAATTTTTAAATCAGTTTCAACTGACAGTCTTTGTCTACCTTCCTGGTCATCCACAGCTCTCTGTTTCTGATACACCAGGTCTTACGCATATGTATATAAAGGCTTGAATTGTGAGAAATCCATTTAAAAGTAGACCAACTTATGTGTCCAAATCATATTTTATGCTTACTCTAGCTTTCTGAATTTTTCCCTTCCAGCAGCGACGTACTGCTCCCCGTTCCTCAGACTCTCCAAGGAGTCCACTTTGTGACCTCCTCTCGGTGTGTAAATGTTTCTCACCGCTCCAAACGGGGCTTGTATCCCACCTGTCACCTCTCTCAGCAAAGTTTCGAAATTGCATACCCTCTTTTGGTTTATCACGATCCGGCGTGCCTCGTAGTATGGATCACCGTTTCTGAACATGAAAACGTTCTTCACCACGGGCTGTGAGAGAAAGTTTGGCTTCTCGGAACTCATCTTTGCGCGTAAAGTCTGCAAACTCACAGTCGAGACACAGATGTATAGGGCATTATAATATTAGAGCTGGTCCATCCTGGCCAAATGTTTTGGGTTTAGTGGATATTGGAAAACAAAATTCGCCACGCAGATCTTCGATTAGAAGACTGGACAGACATCCAGAGGGGGAAAAAAAGCTTTCTGTAATTAAGAAGGTTGTTCATTAAAAGTATGATCGCATATATAAAGCTATTGATGTGTTCCTCTGTTACAAATGTCAGCTGTCTTCGGAATCTCTATCCGCTACAAAGGAGAAGGAGGGGAATAATCGCCACGGTGTGCGCACCGCTATAAACCGCAGGTGAAGCCCAACGACTCTGAGTAGTTCCTCTACTGGGTATCATGGGAGCTCATCTGTTGGGATGTTTCTATGGGAACAGGCTGTTGTCTCCTGGCTGATTAGAAGGGACCTTACACAGACATAATATTCAGATGATCAGTCATTAACTGATGGGAAAGAGGCCTAAGTATTAAAATGTACCCCCATCCCTATGTGGAATAAAGCAGCAAAATATACCCAAAGAGGTCAGTGATCAGAGAACAAAACAAGAACCAATTTGTAACCAAAACTCTCCAACAGTCAAGTGATAAAGTTAATGAGGCACCATGAGACCAGGTGGAAGCCTGGGCTACCAGTGACATCCTGAAAGCACGAAAAACATGTTTGTTGTGTGAGCTGTGTGATAAATGTGTTGCATGAGCAGCAGCAGAGATATCTGTACATTAGTATAGATATCTGTACATAGTTCTTCTATTTATTATTGTGAAGTCATAAGTTTTCTGTGCATTCTATCAAAGTCAGAAGTTCTCACAATAATCAAAATGCTCTGATAAATGTATGTTTGTTACAAATCCCATTATTATTATTATTATTATTATTGTTGTTGTTGTTGTTGTTGTGTTTGTTGTTGTTTATCATCTAGTCTAGCTTAGCAGCAGCAGGAATTGGAAGGGGCCAACATTCAGGGTTATTTAGGGGGAAAGTCTTTAGAAGCCTTAAGGTTTAAAAATAAATGAGGGACAGACTATAAAGTGTAAAAAATTACAAAATATAATAAATATTACCTCCTGTATAGCATAATACTACTCTCTCCTGAAGTCACCATGGCTACATGCTGTGAATTAGAACACTGCGTTTTTGCAAACCTTAGAGCATATAAGTTGTCATTTATTTACCAAGAGAGGTCACCCGTGGGACAGTGTTATGTTTTGTTGTAATTTGTTATATTTTGTATGGAATTCTTAACCCATAGCAGAAATAGTCATTTTCAAAATTTGTGTTTTACACTTTTGCCTGATAAGCGAAAGGTCCCTGGTTCAGTTGCAGGTGGGGGACACACACCACTCTCACCATGGAGGGATTCGTCAGGAAGAGCATCCGGTGTAAACCCCTTGGGGAGAATACAGGGAAGCAGCCGAAGGTACAATTCCATTTTTTAAATTTATTCAGTTGCGTTGTTGAGGTAGTTGAGCTCAAAGTGGGATCAAGATCTAGAAGAACACTATTCTTTCGGCATAGATCAATAAAGATTGTCATTTTTTGAGCTAAGGGACCATATATACGTATGAACTGTGGCGATGATTTATAGGCTACTCGTGGACTGCATGGGATGAAATGTAGCGCTTTTGTTCAACCAGTAGAGGGGAGTGTACACCAAATAACAAATCGCACCCACAACTCAACAAGATAACGCACAGGGGTTGAGGACGTGGGGTATTGTTTTTCTGCAATGAAAAAGTTGATTAGGGCGAATCTACTGTGTGCCTGCTGTGATGTCACGACACTACAATCACCATATTTCTCTAAACTACTGCATGATAACCTGATACATTTAGCTTTACTCTCACAATAGGAGAGAATATTGTATTGTGTGAAAGTCTGAAAAGTAGACTACATTTAAGTGCAGAGTAACCTCTTTCGAATGCTGTGAAATTAAAGCTTATTTATTTGTGTCTTTTTAATTTTAACCTAAATTTCCAAGTTAATACTTTGTTCAAAACGCATGTTTATTTGATGGTTTATACAGGGTGTACAGAATCTTCAGTTAAAGCCACTGGCAGGTTGTTGATTGTGCATGTCCCATTGAACACAATAACAAGAAAAAGCCAAAATCACATAAACACCATGGACACCAAAACAAAAAGATTCCATTTTCTTCCACCATTCTTTGTGTACATATTATATTTTTTCAGTCTCAACATCAGTGGCAAGACATGAAATTATACATAATTGCTGTTGTTTATTGGATGTGATAATAGCACCTTTTAAACCCTACCCCCGCACAGTCAAAATTGCTTTGCCCTTGCTTGACAACATTTGGAAAATCTACACAGCAAACATCTGTCATCGCCTGATGCCACTCTCAAGAAATCAAAGTAACATGGCACCATGAAAACATAAATTTAGATATAAGGAACCACTCCCATATCAAATGAAATGTAAGAGTAACCCTTAATAATATCTATTGTTAATAAATGGTAAATTGCTCATCCATTTTTATACATGGTCTATCTGAGGGCTAACCTTTTATGGTGAGAAACCATAATTGCTAACTTCAATGGATATCAAGACTGGCCTTGCTTCCCTCTCTATGAGGTCTTAGAACCACATAGATTTCTCCCAACAAAAATTGGGCTACATCCTAGATAGTGACATCATTGCATCTATCTCCCTAAACCTCAACCCTAACCCTAACTGTAATCATATGGTAGTTTATATTTTGACTTATATATATATATATTTGTTTAGTGTCCCTTTCACTTGGCATCCCAAGATGGATATTTTAATAACAGCATGTAAAAAAAAAAATATATATATATACATATATATATATATATGTATATATATTCATAAAATTTTTAAAAATGTTGTAATATCCTCGAATAATACTTTAGGGTTGACATATTGAATTTCTAAGTATTTCAATGAGTGCCCTATAAAGGGATAAAAGTAACTGGGAAAACACATCATTTTAAATATAAGTTTTTAATACTTGGATCAAAATGATTAACAGCAAATGACTGTTTGAAGTCAAGAGCCGTGTTTCTTTCCTTGAGATGCTCTGCCAGGCATTTAGTTGCTGCTTGTTTGTGGGTCTCTCTGTCTTCAGTTTTGTCTTAAGTAACTGGAAAATATGTTATGTTGTGTTTAGATCAGGTAACTGATTTGGTCATTGAAAAATATCCTATTTCTTTGCCTTGAGAAACTCTTGGGTTGCTTTTGCAGTATGCAAATCAGTAAATCAGTTTTGCAGCAGCTGGTTGAATCTGAGCAGAGATTATAGCCCTGTAAACTTTAGACTTCATCCTGCTACTTCTATCAGCAGTCACATCAACAATAAACACTATGGCCTGGTACCATTGCAGCCATACATGCCCATAATATTACTTTGCCTCCACCATGTTTGACAAATGGTATGCTTAAGATCGTGTGCTGTGCATTTACTTCTCCCCATCATTCCGGCACAAGTCCTCCTTTTGTTTTTCAGAACGGAACAAACTCTGTCAGAAGTTTTCTGGCAAATTCTGTTCTGACCTTCCTGTTCTTGAGTGTAACCTGTGGTTTGTACCTTGCTACAAACCCTCTGTACTTACATTAATGTACCCTGATTGTAGACTTTGACAGTGATACAGCTACTTCCTTGAGAACGCTGTTCACTTGGCTAGATGTTGTGAAAGATTTTTCTCAACCAAATAAAGAATTATTCAATCAAACACTTATTTGTCCTCCATGAGCTCCCAGGTCTTTCAGTGTTATTGAACTGACCACTGCATTCCTTCTTTTTAGGAATTGCTAGATTGCTCATTTGGCTACTCCCATAGTTTTTCTCTCTCATAGGTTTATTTGGGTTTTGCAGCCTATTGATGGCCTCCTTCACTTGAAACATTTTAGGACCAATTGGAGGTTCCATTTTAAAGCTACCAAATTCATTTCAACACTTGGACTCAACTTAAGATAATTTATCTGCTTAATTTGTCATGGAATAATGGGAACAGGTCTTAAAAAATAAAAATTAAAAAACTGTCAGTTGTGGAATCACTTTTGAGCCTTTGAAAATAGGGGACTCTATGAAAATGGCTGCAATTCCTAAACAGAAAGTGCTATACTTTCATTAAACCCCTTGAATGAAAGTTGAAAGTGTTCACTTTAATCACATTTACATCTCTAATTGTTTGTTTTTTAATTCACTGTGATGCAGTACAGAGGCAAAATTACAAAAAAAAAAGTGTCACTGTCTGAAAATGTATTGTTCTGTAGTATAGTGCTGCACCTATTACTCATCTTGAGTGTAAATTGTCTTCAAATAAACTAAAATGCCAAAAAATCTGAAAATGACTGATTTTAGTCTATACATTGAAAAATGACTATGGAGGGATGCTCAAACCAACCACAGTTTAGAACAGTTTAGAACAGCTGGTAATATATCTTTATTTTAATCAGCAATATTACCCAAATGCTTTCCTTTGTGGATAAGGGGTAAAATGTTTGTGAGGATTATCTCTGAGACAGTTTATTCCATGCCCTTGTTACTGTAATAAACACTACTGAGTCTGGGTCACGCTGACCAATCTTGACAAGGCTCAATTATCAGTAATTTTCACTACGCAAGTGCTGTGCTTATGTTTCTCTATTTAACAGTTATCTGTTTAGACAAAGTAAATCACTTGTATGTCTGGAGGGGAGATGACTAATGTCTTTTTTGGAATACTGAACACAACATTATGATGGATCGATATTTTTTCTTCATTTCATGTGCAAAATTTTTAAAGATGAACCCTGACATTTGTGCTCCTTATGTTCGTCCCAGAGAAAAATATTGCGTAATTTTAATTTCACAATAGTTTTGTTATATAAGTTACACAAAAACAATGTATGTATCTATAAATCCACCATGGTTCAAGAAATAAAGGAAAAGAAAGCATTAATACCATTATTAATATTATTATTATTGGTAGTAGTACTGTTAGTAGTAGTCGTAGTAGTAGTAATATTTGAAGGAAGGAATGTAGGGGTATATTTTAATTTTATTAATCATACTTTATTTGACAGTACAAAACAAAATCATACAGTTATAAACATCACAAGGCACAGTACAGCAGCACAGGCATACAATTTGGGACATAATTAACCCTTTAGTGTTACATATACCATAAGGAGTGATAACAAGTTATTATCGACCAATCTGGGAAAGGTTACCTGTCTTCTGATTAAACAGAGAGAGAGTAAGAACATTTTATATGGATGTGTCTATGTGTGTGTGTGTGTGTGTGTGTGTGTGTGTGCGCTTGTACTTGGTTGTTTAATATCATACATTACAATACAAGGCTCTCTACATTACATTTAATTAGACAGATATAGTACCTAATTTATTACATTACACACTATTCATTTGCAGTTCAATTAAAGCAGCTTTTTAACAGTCTTAAAATATTCATTAAGACGGTGTAAACTGTGAAATTAAAGCTTTATGCTCTCTTGAGGAAATGGGAATCATAGTCTCCAAATCACAGCCTGCTGAACTTTTATGGGGAAAAAACACAAAACAGACAAAAAATCTACAGTAGTGGCGCAATTTGTTAAGGGGGGGGATTGATAAAGTTTAAGATAAGCAGTGTACTGACTAAAAGAAAAAACATAACTTCACAAAGTATTTTCATGTGATGAAGTGATGTCTGAATTTTTTGAGCTCACTCTGCTCTTTGGTTGATTAAATGAGCAGTTCGACTAATGTTTTTGTTTTGTTTTTTCCTATCAGGGCCAGTTATTGTAAACCTTAGAATGGGTGTTCAGATATTAACTTGATTTGACCGCTATTATAAACTTATAAATTTCAGCATATTTTGCTATTATAACTAAAAACACAAATCATTTAGAAGAAGTGACTTGACTTCAATCAGTTCTATTGATTATAACTTTATTTTATGTTTTTGAACCAGCTCAGATCTAATGCTAAATTTTACTCTGATATAATTTCAGTTTAATAAAATGCTAGACTTGCAACCAAAGGAAATAACTCTGGAAAAAAAAATATTCTTGTAAATAAAAGTCTTCTGCAGAAATTTCTGATAGTGTTGCAAAAACCATAATAGTTTTTTCAAAGAAATAGATATATAATGACATTAATATTAGTATGGACTGGGATTCAGTAAAATGTTGAGCATTGAGCATTTTAATTACTTCTGAATACTAAATATTTGAAGTTTTTTTAACACAGAATAACAACAAGAATATGAAAGAATAATGAAAATAAAGGCCACCTACTATTTGAACTTTATTGGCTAATCAAAAAGTTAAATAAACTAACATAAATAAAAAGTGCTATTATTGTGTGCAGCACCTCAACGTCTTCTACTGTGTCACTCTGCACTCAGCACAGTGTACATAATATCATACTGCATTCTTTTTCATGTGGATTTCAATGATCATTTGTTTGAATGAGTAAATGCAAGAAAATCCAAGAACATTTCTCACACTCATATTTAGCAAGGTGAAACTAACATGGTATGCATTCAGTACTTTTGCATTTATGGAAGTAGCGGGCTGAACACCACATGAACTGCTTAATTGAATCCCATTCACTAGCATTAATTAAATGGTGGAGAGGGCCAATGCACAGCTTCACACAAAATTAAAGAACACTACAATTTTTTTCTTGGCACTTTTAAACATCCCAGCATTACTCTCATTGATTTGAAATAAGTTGCTTTCCTTGTTTTTGTTCTTCAGACCTTTGCTGTGCATGCTTTTCATCCACCCTGTATTGATACAGATGTCCTCTCTCTCTCTCTCTCTCTCTCTCTCTCTCTCTCTCTCTCTCTCTTTGTCTCTCTCACTCTCTGCAGCCTTCAGACCACCAACCAGTGATGCAACTGTGGGGGAAAGGGGAATATGACAATGCAATAAATAATAGTGCTCCTGTACAAACTGGAATGGTTTAAATAAACAGCAATAGGAAATAAATCAGAAGAAAACAAGCTGCATTTATAAAAACCTGCAGAGATGGGATGTATTTTAGAATCAGAATCCTTTATTAATCCCAGGGAGGAAATTGCTTAATTGTAATTAAAATAAAATGTGATTAAATCAACTCTTACGGTGAACTGTCGAACCTCCCCATTGTCCACCAGATGATGCTCTGTCTCTGGGGTGATGGCATAAGCCAGTCTCTGTTCAAGGGAAAAGAGCACAGTACAACACCAATCAAAAGCTTGGACACAACTGAAGGCATGGATGTCTGTCATTATCTTAGATAAGTTTAATAAAAAAAATTCTGAGTCACAATTTGCTGGTCCATTATGCTTGCAAATGTTGTTCATTACGGAAAAAAATGCCGTTAGCACAGAAGTCCAATAACTGAACGCCACTCGGGTTCAGACCAAGCAGGCCATTCTTCCCAATCACAGCCTTCCAGGTTTCACTGTTGCCCACATGCGTGTTGAAGCCCCCCAGTAGGACAATAGAGTCTCCAAGAAAAGCACTTTCCAGGACACCAGTCAGAGACTGCAAAAAAGGTGGGTACTCTGAAATATCATTTGGCCACTATGTACAAGCATATGGGCATCCATATGTGCACTTGGCACCAAAGTGCCCTAGGTCACAGGTCAATGATCAGTTTTGGTGATGTTTCATCAGCTGTCAACTGAACACTACCTGGTTGTGAGTTGGATGCGATGGAAGGGGAGGATGCCATTCCGAGGCAGACCCAAATGTATAGTGAGGGCATGCTGGGAATGTCTGGCAGAGGACCCTGTCAGAGTGGTCTTTAACTCCCACCTCCGGAAGAACTTCAGCCACATTCCGAGGGAGATTGGAGACATGTATTCTAAATGGGCCATGTTTCCACTTCCATTCCGTTGCTCAGAGCTATGGTTGTAAGGTTGTCGGTGCCTCTCTTGGTGGCAACATCCAAACCAAATGGTAGACACCAGAGATGAGGGGGAGCATCAAGCTGATGAAAGAGTCCAACTGAGCTTGGTTAGCTTGTGGGAATCCTGAAGCAGCTGTTTTCTATCGACAGGCCAAACGGAGTGCAGCTCGAGTGGTTACCAAGGCAAAAACTCAGGTGTGGGAGGAGTTCGGCGAGACTACAGCGCAAGACTTCCGGTTGGCCTCAAAGAGATTCTGGTGAACTGTCCGGCAACTCAGAAGAGGAAAGCGGCTCCCTGTTCACACTGCATATGGTGTGGATGGCATGTCTTCCATAGCAGAAACAGATCCTGAGGACGAGGGGGATGACTTGCCCATCACTGGGGCTGAGGTTGCAGAAGATGTTAAAAAACTCTTCAGTGGCAGGGCCCCGGGTGTGGATGAGATTTGCCCCAAGTTCCTCAAGGCTCTGGATCTTGTAGGGCTGTCCTGGCTTGAAACGTCTCTGCAATGTTGCATGGAAGTTGGGGAGAGTACCTTTGGCATGGCAAACTGGGATGGTGGTTCCCCTCTTCAAGAAGGGAGACCAAAGGGTGCATTCCAATTATAGAGGGATCACACTCCTCAGTCTGCCTGGGAAGGTCTTTTTCAAGAGAGTATAGCCATTGGTCGAACCTTGGATTCAGGAGCAACAATGAGGTTTTGGATCAGCTCTTTACCCTCTCAAGGATCCTTGAGGATGCATGGGAGTTTGCCCAACCAGTCTAAATGTGATTTGTGTACTTGGAGAATGCACCCAACCACATCCCTTGTCGTTTCTTGTGGCAGTGCTTCAGGACTACGGAGTGACGGGCTCATTGCTATGAGCAATCTGGCTTCTATACGACAATTGTGAGAGTTTGGTTCATATTGCCAACAACTAGCCAAACTCGTTCTCAGTGACAGCTGGACTCCGCCAAGGCTGCCCTTTGTCACCAATCCTGTTCATAAATTTTATGGATAAGATTTTATTGCGCAATGACCTTCAGGCCTTACTGTAACAATTTGTTACTGAGTGTGCAACAGCTGAGATGAGAGTCAGTACCTCCAAGTCTGAGTCCATGGTACTCTGCCGGAAAAGGATGGATTGCCCTCTCAGGTTTGGGGACAAGGTCCTGCTCCAAGTGGAGGAGTTCAAGCATCTTGGGGTCTTATTCATGAGTGAAGAGAGAATGGAGCGGGAGATTGAGAGACAGATCAGGAGCAGCATCTGCTGTGATGTACCAGCACGTTGTACTGGTGTGTTGTGGTAAAAAGGAAGCGGAGCTCTAAGGCAAAGCTGTCAATTTACCAGTCCATCTACATTCCTACCCTCACTTGTGGTCATGAACTTTGGGTAGTGACCGAAAGAATGAGTTTTCTTCACAGGGTTGCAGGACTAACCCTTAGAGATAAGGTGAGGAACTCAGTCATCTGGGAAAGGCTCAGAGTAGAGTTGCTGCTTCTCCACATTGAAAGGAGCCAGTTGAGGTGGTTCGGGTTTCTGATTAGGATGCCTCCTGCATGCCTTACACTTGAGGTGTTCTGGGCATGTCGGTCTGGGAGGAGACCCCGAGGCAGACCCATGACACGCTGGAGAGACTATGTCTCCCAGCTGGCCCGGAAATGCCTTGGTGTCCCCTTTGAACAGCTGGAGGAGGTGACTGGGGGGAGGAAATTCTACCTCCGGACCCCCAGAAAAGGGGTAGATGAGGGACGAAGAGACGGTTAAATTTCCTGGTTCAGTATCGTGAAAAACTTTCAGTTTACTGTAGGTCACTGACCTCAGCTGATGTTGTTTTGTTTCTGTGATTATCTACTGTTATTATAAAATGAGAAAAATAACAAAAATATTCCACTATGACCAAGTGTGTGCAAAATTTTGACTGGTACTATAAATGCGACAAGGCAACTAAAGATGATGATTAGCATTTATATGAATCATTTTGGACAAGAATACATAGCTTAGACTTACATCGCAAAACTTCCCAGGCAGTGTGCACAGTTTGTAGATGGCATAGAGAGGCACCATCGTCATCGAGGACATGGCCAGACACCATCCCACCATGTTAGCCCATGTAGGAAACATGTAGGTGCCATAGTTTGGAGGGTTGAATGTGGCAAAGCTTACCACAACCATAAACTATGGGAAGAAATGTTATGGATACACATGACCTTAAAAACCACTGAATAAAAGGACAAAATCAAAACAGTTTATTGGAAGAAAATTCTGCCTTTTAATGTTAAAATGTACAGCATAATAAGAACTCATCCTCATGATAAGTGAATCACGATAAGAGATTAGAGAATAACAGAGGTGAAAAGTAACTAAATACAAATACTTTGTTACTGTAATTAAGTAGAGTTTTCAGGTAACTGCACTTTACTTAAGTATTTATTTTTCAAAAAACTTTTTACTCCGTACATTTTAAGAAAAAAAATATCTCTCTGTTCTTCTCCTTACATTTTTACAACAGGCTTGTTACTTGAGGTTTAACACATTTGAAGGTTACTGATTATTTTACTGTGTGACTTCATGACGCCAAAACAAATTGAACCTAAATGGAACAAACAATAACACATAAAAGACAACTGCACTGGTTTATCAAGCACTGGTGTTTATTGTGTGTGAGTGACATAAAAGATGTTAAGATGAAAGAGGCAGAAAAAACATTAATTCTGAATCATTTATAGCATTAGAATAATTTTTCTGTTTCTATCTTCTTCTTCTTCTTTTGGCTGCTCCCATTAGGGGTCGCCACAGTGGATCATCTGCCTCCATCTCATCCTATCCCTTGCATCCTCTTCCCTCACACCAACCCTCTGCATGTCCTCCTTCACTACATCCATGAATCTTCTCTGTGGTCTTCCTCTTCTCCTCCTGCCTGCCAGCTCCATCTTCAACATCCTTTGTCCAATATATCCACTATCCCTCCTCTGAACATGTCCAAACCATCTCAGCCTTGCCTCGCTGACTTTGTCTCCAAGCTTCTCAACATGAGCTGTCCCTCTGATGTACTCATTTCTAATCCTGTCCAT
>VUQH01080737.1:0-48742 GCA_015106775.1 Etroplus canarensis | reverse complement strand
TATTTCGGAGTAAGTCTCAAAGATCGAGCTCCAAAATCTGTGTAGTTTGGGACAGGACCAAAACATGTGTAGCAGTGTGGCTGGAGCTGTCTTGCATCTGTCACATGTGGGATCCAGGTCTGTCTTAATCCTTGACAGTTTATCCTTTGACCAGTGGAGGCGATGCAGCAGTTTAAATTGTATAACAGAGTGTCTGAGGCACACTGATGAGGAGGAAATCTTCTTTAAAACCTGTAGCCAGGTTGTCTCTGTCAATGGTTCCATTAAGTCTCCTTCCCATTTTTGTTTAAGCTCAGCTAAACTGGACACTTTGTATTCATTAAATATTGTATACATCTTACCCATAATCTGTTTTGAGTCAGTTTTGTTTTCAAGGATTCGATCCAACAGAGAAGCAGGAGGACATGAAGGGAAACACTCAGAATTAGATGAGACAAAACATCAAAGTTGTAAATACCTGAAAACTGTGATCTATCGAGATTAAACTTTTTGGACAACTCTTCAAAAGACGCGAATCTATCATCAATATATAAATCATTCAGGGACCATATCCCAGAATCTGGCCAGCTGTCAAACGCTTTGTCCATAATTGAGGGTATAAAGAGATGATTTTTTTTTTTTGTTACTGGGGCAGCAAGCCACATCTCCGTAAGATTAAAGGCTCTTTTAAATTAACTCCAAATTTTTACTGTATGGATAATGACCAGGTTCTGTGTGTAGGATGAATTGAATTTTTATATCTAATACAAATTTTTTAAAAACTGCAGGTTACCAGGTTGGCATTTAGCACGTCAAGGCCAAGTATATCTGAATGCAGCCTTTCCTACTCTCAAGCTCTCATGCGTTAATCTTTATATGCTGGTGTATTCTCTTTTATTTCAGCTGCTGTTCTCTCTCTAGTAGGGATGGAGCCATAGATTTTCATGCCTTTTTTTGAACCATACTTAACAGTTTTAGCTATTTTTAGCCAGTTATGAGAGTCAGGGGTGCTTTGTGACAGAAGGAGCAGCAAGAATGAAAAGGGAGGCTTACAAGACAGTAGTGAGACCTTCTGTAATGTGTAGTTTTGTGAGGATGGCACTGACAAAAAGACAGGACCTGGAGGTGACAGAATCCGAATACTTCATTAATCCCATTAATTAATTGCATTGTTACAGAAGCTCAGCTGGATTTAAATAAATATAAATTTGAAAGGTGAGAAAATCATATTAAATGGATAGAAATGTCTGTATAAATTGCAATATGTAACATTAATAAACTGTCAAGGAGTCACAGGGAGTAACTACAAAGCTTGATGTCCACAGGTAGGAGTGATTTCCGGCGGTGTTCTGTGGTGCAGCGTGGTGAGACGAGTCTGCTGCTGACCGTGCTCCTGTGCCTGTCCAGCACGTCATGGAGAGGGTGTGAAGGATTGTCCAGTATTGTCCTTAACTTTGACAGCATCCTCCTCAGAGCACCCGGTTGGGAACCAGAGGGTTGCTGGACCTGGTGACTTACTTGGGACCCACCATTTCAAGAACCCGTACTGGACCACCGCATAGGGTGGTGGACTGAAGATAAGACCAGAACATAGAAGGTGTCAGTTCACCACCTCCTCAGCACTGCTGAGGTGCCTTTGAGCAAAAGCACGAAACCCACCCACTGTGCTCCTTGGCGCCTCTAATGGACTGCCTGGTTTCGCATCTCCTTCAACACTGCATGTTTCTGGTTCTGCTGTGTGTTGAGCATGCAAAAGTGTGTGTGTGTGTGTGTGTGTGTGACAACTAAAAAAGTGTGTTGGCTTGTAATTTCCTTCTTTCTTTCCTTCTAACTCTCCATCTTACATTCTTTCTTTCTTTCTAACTTTCTATCTTTCTTACATTCTTCGTTTATATTGTAAAAGCAAATAGCGGCATCTAGTGGTTATTTATCATACTACAGATGTGAACAACAGGCCGGGGTGGAGCTTCTTGGAGGATAATCACGCTGGCTCCCGCGATATTTGGTTGAGTATTTAACCTCAGTTCGCCGCTTTGCCGGTCTCTTTTCAATCGGACTGGAGACAAAATGGTGAGTGAGTTGAGGCTGCTACTCATCTATCTGTTTGTTATCGGAGGCATCCGACAAAAATCACGCGTTCAAGAGAGTCAGACTGATTTAGTAGCAGATTTTGTGAAGGTGTTGTGGTAGATTTCAGCTCCATATTTGTCCCAAATGGATGATTTTGTTATGCATGCTGGGCCATACCGGCAACTCAGGATCCAAAATGGCTGATTTAAGTAGGCCGCAGTCGTTAGTATTGCTAAGTACCTGCTTCTTGTATAACTAATTTTGTCTGTAACTTGTGACTAAACGGTGACATGTTGAGAGCAAATCGTGTTGCTGTTTCGTGGCGTGGGTTTTGCGCGGCGCTGCTAACTGCGTGGTAAATGAAGTGCTGTTAAAAACGAGCACAAACCGGACAGACGCATGCCCGGGACACACTGGGTTAAGTCTTATTTCTCCTCCCTCGCAGTCCCACCGAAAGTTTTCGGCTCCACGACACGGATCCCTGGGCTTCCTGCCCCGCAAGAGGAGCCGCCGTCACCGCGGTAAGGTGAAGAGCTTCCCCAAGGATGACCCCAGCAAGCCCGTCCACCTCACCGCCTTCCTGGGCTACAAGGCCGGCATGACTCACATCGTCCGCGAGGTGGACAGACCTGGCTCAAGTGAGTACAGTTAGACTGCACATAAAACAGAACTGAGAGACAGGATGGAGGAAGTGATCAGACCTTTTTCACAGCAGCCCCTCCAAACTTCTACCTGCAGGAGAGCCAGATGCATTAAATAATACAAGTTATCTTACTTGGGCTTTTTTAATGGCTGTCTGAAAGTTCAGATATGTGTTCAGATATGTGGGGTTTCCACAGGCCATGGAGGACTTAAAATGTGGAGTTAAAAATCAAGATTAGAGGTCTTATAACTTTTGGGACATGGTGTGACTAAAAGCTGACGTTCAGTGATCATGCTATTTATTGGCACTTACCCTGTAGGGACTTGCCTGTAATGAACTATATTACAGATAAAGACAATGTAATTAATATTGTGATATGAGTAAATGTAAGATGACTAATTAGAGTTGAGCTCTGAAAATCAAATTCTATTCCTATAATGGGCTAATATGATGCACTAGCTAAGGTGAGACTAATTTGTGTATTTAAAAGTAGGGAGTATAAATCTTTGGGGCTGTTGAAGATGGAGGAGGACCACAGAAGGTTGTAGGGATAGGGTGAGGTGGAGGCAGATGGTTCGCTGTGGTGACCCCTAATGGGAGCAGCCAAAATAAGCTGTTAAGTAGGCCTTGGTGATTTGCTCTATAGTCTAGTCTTCCTATCATGAAGATACTTTCACACATCGAAAGAATGATTTAATCACTCCACATAAGTGGATAGACATTGACTGCAGTGCTAAAATAGTTAAGTCATAACATTTGTTGGCTCTTTTAAGGTAGACTTCTACTTTATGATCCTTTTTTTTTCTGTTAAAATGGCTCGCATCTCTCCTCCACTCTTCCGTGTGGCTCCACACACAGCTGAGTTTTAAACACAAAAACTAGTTAAAAAAAGAAGGTCAGATGAGAATCTCTCTGCAAGTGCAGTGACATTATGCTCTAATTCAAAATCACTCCCAACAGTTAGCAGTGTCCTCTTGTGGTCTGTCACTTGACTGTGATGGATTAGTGTAGCTGATTCAGTCACTCAAAGTCTGAGCATAACATGGTGCCCTTGCATGCCCAGACACGTCTTTGTCTCAGGTGTTGGGCATGTGTGGAGATGTGACATTAAACTGTAGTGAGGCATATTTATCATGATTCTTATTAAGATAATACTAATTCAGTGGGGAAATGAGCTAAAACTCATTGACTGGCAAGTTGTCGCTGGTCACTTAGACCATTGCTGAACCCTGACTTCATCTTCCATCATAACCTGTGTAGATTCAGTTTAGGCCCAGCAGGTGTGGAGAATAATAGTAGAAACTTTGGACAGTTCATTGTTGGATCATAAGTGACCTCGTCAGATTCCTGTGTTTTTGTTTTTTTGTTGAACCAAAAGCCCAAAATCCAGAGGTTCACTCTACTGTCAAACTTCACTCTTCTAGGTGATGCTGAGTAGTTGAATGGCAGTGTGCTATTAGTTATGTCTTTGTTACAAAAACACTCTAGTTAATTGTCGTTAACCTTAAACATTTTCTGGCTTAAATTTTCATTTTAAAAGTTGTATTTTTTTGATATGCAAAAGGGCGCAGGATTAAGGTCTGCAGTGAAAAAGGTCTGGGTTTAGTTATGGTGTTCTGCCTGTGATGAGACCCTCGACGGGCGGACAGAATGGGTTTATACCCCCTTGCTGAATGTCGAGTACTGAGCGCAGTCTGTACCATAAGAGAGAGTATAGATAACAAAAACGTGAAAGGAGCTTTTGAGTTGATTATTTTATTTCCCTTATGCAGAGGTGAACAAGAAGGAAGTGGTTGAGGCTGTGACCATTGTGGAGACGCCTCCCATGATCGTAGTTGGAGTCGTGGGTTACGTGAACACCCCACGCGGTCTGCGCTCCTTCAAGACAGTGTTCGCTGAGCACATGAGTGACGACTGCAAGCGCCGCTTCTACAAGAACTGGTGAGTCTACAGATGAAATCAAACATTAGTGTGATGGAAGTGCTTGAAGCAGATGTTAGTTGCCAGTGGAAATGTGAAGAGCTGCGTTTTCACTGAGCGAGTCTAACATTACGGTGGCCCCCTGTGGCAGCTCCGCTCAGGTGCCGTGTGCCCTGATGAGCTCCGGGCTCCTCTGGCCAGTGGAAAGTGCTTCTTAGAAACTGAGCCATGAGCCGAAATCCTCACTAGCTGATACAGCCCTCCTATCCGTACGGAGGGAGGGCAAACGGCTATGCACTGTGTTCTTCCGCTGACCCCTTTGGGGTTATGAAGGACCTGTGCCAACCCGTATGTTGCTTTGTGCTCTCAGGTACAAGTCCAAGAAGAAGGCTTTCACCAAGTACTGCAAGAAATGGCAGGATGATGATGGCAAGAAGCAGCTGGAGAAAGACTTTGCTGCTATGAAGAAGTACTGCCAGGTCATCCGTGTCATCTGCCACACACAGGTTGGTTTGTTTACTTGGTTCTTAATGTTTCACATTTATTTTCCTGCATGTCTGTCAGTGATGAGACCACGGAAATTGCGTCAGGCATGGCGCCCGAAACTTATGAGGATATCTTCCATGCTGCCTTCCTTCTGAGACTACACATCTAACGTTATCCTCATACATTTAAACTTCAGCATATGTTCTGTCCTGACCGGAGTTTTTCTTTGCAGATGCGTCTGCTGCCCCTGAGGCAGAAGAAGGCTCACCTCATGGAGGTGCAGCTGAACGGAGGCTCCATCTCTGACAAGGTTGATTGGGCCCGCGAGAAGCTGGAGCAGTCTGTGCCTGTCAACACAGTTTTCATCCAGGACGAGATGATCGACGTCATCGGCGTCACTAAGGGTCACGGATACAAGGGTAAGATCCTCGATGCTTCTTCACAGCGTCACCTGGTGGGGGAAACCTGAATTTCTCTTGAGTCTAACCAAACTCCTCATCTCACAGGCGTCACCAGCCGTTGGCACACAAAGAAACTTCCTCGCAAAACCCATCGTGGTCTGCGTAAGGTGGCCTGCATTGGTGCCTGGCATCCTGCCCGTGTGGCTTTCTCTGTGGCCCGCGCTGGTCAGAAGGGTTACCACCACCGCACTGAGATCAACAAGAAGATCTACAAGATTGGCCAGGGCTACCATCAGAAGGATGGCAAATTGGTGAAGAACAACGCCTCCACAGAGTACGATCTGTCCAACAAGAGCATCAACCCCATGGTAAGAAGCTTGCAAGAGGCTGCACTTTGTTTGTTTACTTGTTACTATGGAAGCAGGTGTGATTGGCTTCCTGTTTTTGATTACAGGGTGGATTTGTCCATTATGGAGAAGTGAGGAATGACTTTGTCATGGTGAAGGGCTGTGTTGTGGGAACCAAGAAGAGGGTGCTGACTCTGCGCAAGGTGAGAATGAAGTGAAACAGTTTATCGTCCTGATGAATCCTTTTTATAGCTTGAGGGGGGTGGCTAACAACTATAACCTATTATCATGTTATAAGTTAAATGCTAGCAGAATATGAATTTGTACCATTAATTAAAATATTTTGTAGGCGTAACCAGATGTTTACATTCAGATGGCATGTTTTTGAGTATAGTGACAATTTGGCAAACTGTTTATTAGACTTAAAGAAGTTTTTCTAAATTTAGTGAGCATTCATAAGAATTTTCTAAACTACTGATTATTCTGACACTGCATGAATGCACCATAATGGGTACATGGTCTGCAGCGCTAAATAAAAAGGCAACCCTTTTTAGGCTAAATTGATCTGAGCTGACAAGTTCAGATGCAGTTTTCTTGTAGCATCTTGCAGCAATCAGACTTTTGTTTTCCTCCTCTTCAGTCTCTGCTGGTGCAGACAAGCCGCCGTGCTTTGGAGAAGATCGACCTCAAGTTCATCGACACCACCTCAAAGTTCGGTCACGGACGCTTCCAGACCATGGAGGAAAAGAAGGTGTTCATGGTAAGACTTTAGACTCTGAACCAAATTTTCTCCCATTAGTTTTCCAACCTGTTGTGTTCACATCAACATGAAATGCATCCATTCATGGCATGATGGCTGTCAGGTGACATTAAACACCTGGAATATAAGGCCTTTTTGCAGTGGTGGATTGTGCCATACATCTCCTGCATTCCCAACATGATTTGCTGTATTGACTATTAATGATCTTAAAGGGTCCCTATTCTGCTTCTCCTTCTTTTCTGTCATTTAAGTCAAAATGGTAACTGCACATATGAAACATGGTCATTATTTCAAGTAATGAGGTGGGCTAATGTACAAGTAATTCCTGTGAGCCAAAAGCTCAGACTTCAGGCTGCTATAACCAGTTTGTTTTTGACTTGTCAAAGAGCGAGGATATCCTTAATATTATGACCACCTCAGAGTAACAGAAGTCCGGCCTGTTGTTCAAACCTGTTTGTAAGGGCAGCCAATCAGAAGAAAGGGCTTAAATGGCTAGTTTGTCAGGATAAACTAAGTACATGCCATTTATAAAAGATCAGTGGCTCATGGCGTTGCAGAATTGCAGACTTGTCATTAAATTTTGGAGTAATGTTGCCCTGCACTGTTCGTAACCTGGTTCAGTCATCAGTATGAACTCTGGGTTCCATTCCAGTGCTACAGAGAACTCCAGTGAGGCAGGGGAGCAGTGCCTCTCTGTGCTGGCTCCCTGTTCACTCTCTGGGAACACTGACTGCTCTTAGTCAAGAGCAGGACTTTTCAAGTACTGGCATACGACTGATGGTTTTGTTTCTCTTCCACAGGGACCACTCAAGAAGGACCGCATTGCCAAGGAAGAGACTGCTTAAAGTCCCAGACTACAAACAATGTCTCTGCTGTTTTGACCATCTTTACTGTCCTGCAGAGTTGTTTAATAAAAACAGAAAAAACCAAACAATGCTCTTGTTTTTTTTTTTTCTTTTTTAAAACACGTATGTGGTTTAGTCAAATCATGAAAAACTTCTGTTCCAGCTGGTTGGTAATCATAGCCTGTCTAAATCAGTAGTTTCAACCTTTTTTCAGTCATGTACCCCCTGTGAAATATTTTCAGCCGAGTACCCCCTAATCAGAGAAGCCTTTTTGGTTGGAAAGAAACGTAAACTCAGCACTGAAACGCAAGTGTCTGATTTACTGAACTTTGTAACGGTGCAAAACATTGCTCATTTATAGTGGGCTGCTTTGAACTACTTGGAGATTTAGAAAAATGTAGGAAAAAACAATTTCACCTATGAATGAACATTTGTGCACATAATAAACCTAAAGTGCCCTCACTTCGGATTGTAATATTTTCTCAAAAAATGTTAAATTTTGAAAGCATCCTGTCCAAGATGAGAACAATACTGGACAGTCTCACACCCTCTCATGACATGTTGGACAGACAGGAGCCTGTTCAGCAGCAGACTCATTCCACCATGATGCAGGAAATGTTTCCTACCTGTGGACGTCAAACTAGATTCTTCTGAATTTACTGGCTGTGGTTTTGCCTTCTCTGGTACTTTTCCCCACTGTCTTTAGTAGCATTACTGCTACAGTTTAACCGTGACTCCCGTATTTTAATTCTCAAGACAGCAGTGATCGACAGGACATGCCACGTGCCAGGTTGGGTCAAACCATCCTGGTATGGGGGACACTGGGGTTTTTTTTTTTAAGGTTAATAAAATTGAATATCCTACTCAATATAAAATTCATTTTATGAACTTATGGACAATCGGAATATTAAGTGCTTATTTGTTAACTTTATACTTCTTGCACAGTCTGTACCCACACAACAAAGCATAATTCATTAAATGATTCAAAAGCCCAAATGTGAAGTCCAGTTCAGTGATTAATTGGTGGAGGTGAGGTTTAATAGAGAATGATCAGCAAACAGCCACACTCTGCCAATATCTTAAATAAGTTATAACAAGAAAATCATCCTTTACACTGTAACTATACACAGCAAGAGAAGACTGCAGTGTGAAGGTGGTACAGTGCTCCAAGGGTTACTATTGCTACCTCAGCAAAATATTTCTAAGTTTGAACCAATGAATGTAGAAAACACTGGCTGCAACCTCTTAGGGCCTGCACAGGCTTCAACATGACAGTGTGGTCATCTGTGATGGCCTGCTCATCACAGTTAACCAGCTCCCCTGTGATTCTTGGTTTGATAAGCAGTTAGGAAAGTAGAGGCATTTTTTGATCTCTTTTTTTCAAATAAAATGTGATTAAAGAAATTTACTCCCATTTACCCCGAGCCCAAAGTTTTTCAGTTATTGAAGATGAAATCCTAAAATATTTTGCCCTACTTTTGTCAAATCACTTTTTGTAAGCACTTCAATTTCTAGTTGCAACCAACAGCTGCAGGAAACACGCAGTCACTGGCTGCATCCTAAAATCTAGCCATCCAGTGGTTAAATCAGACGCTCTTAGAAAAGAGGTTAGATCCAGTCACAACTGTTTCTCTAGCAGTGAAAGCAGCCGTTTAATGTTATTAATAATTTAACTGTTTCATGTTTTTCAAGTGAAAGCTTCATGTTGAAGAATGTTTATTTGATGGACTATTTAATCTACAGCTCTACACCTCTATAACTTTATGTCTGGAACATCTTTATGTTGAAGAGATATCAACTTCAGTTGAATGAGTGCTGGGCTGCACTTTAATATCAGTTTAGACCACAAGGTGGTCCAGGGAGTCAATGTAACTGTTATTCAACTGCAAAAGAATACAGGTTGGCCACCCAAATGAAAAATGGTCTGTACAAGCACAGTTAGATTTATAATGACACAGATTCTGTAATTTTCCTCTGTACGCCACCACAGTGGACTTAAAGTCAAACAGTCAAAATGTGATCGATGTGCAGACTTTCAGGTTCAGTTCAAGGTATTTGACCAAAGAATTGCATTAACTATTTTTATTTGTAGTCCCCCATTCTCAGAGCCTCAAAAGTAAATGGACAGACTAATTCTAAATATACAGATTGTTTTTAATACTTGGATGAAAATCCTTTGTGGTTAATGACAACCTGAAGTCTAGAACACATGTTTATCACCAAATGCTGTTCCCTCCCTTGAGATGCTCAGCCAGGCCTTTACTGCGGCTGCCTTTAGGTGCTGCTTGTTTGTGGGTCTCTCTGCCTTCAGTTTTGCCTTCAGTAACTAAAAGCAGGTCTAATGGGTTGAGATCAGGTGACTGACACGGCCACTGAAGAATTTTGCATTTCTTTGCCTCTGGAAACTCTTGGGTTACTTTTGCAGTGCACTTTGGGTCATTATCCATTTGCACTGTGAAATGCCATCCAAACAGTTTTGCAGCATTTGGCTGAGTCTAAGTAGAGTACTTTTATCAGCAGTCACATCATCAATAAAGACTACTGACCCAGTTCTTTTGGCAGCCATTCACGCCCATGCCTTAACTGGCCTCCACTGTTTGTGCCTCTTGTACATATGTGGCTCAGGCAGTACAGTGGGTTGTCAAACCACTAATCACAAGGTTGGGGGTTTGAGCCCTGGCTCCACCAGTCTACATACTAAACTGTACGTGGATAAGACACTGAACCTGCTACTGAAGTAGCGTTTGTGCTAGGTAAGTGTGTTTAAAAGCATGGACTAAAGCCTTGTATAAAGGCGTATGTACATGAGGCATGTAGTAAAAAGTGCTATATATCTACCAGTCCCTGTACCATGTGGTATGCTTTGGATCATGAGCTGTTCCTTTCCTTTTCACTTTCCATTATTCTGGTACGTTTAGCTTGGTTTCATCTAACCAAAGAATTTTTTTCCCTCTGCATTTACATTCATGAAGGCGCCTTGACTGTACACTTTGACAGTGATACACCTACCTCCTCGAGAGTGTTCTTGACTTGCCTCCATGTTATGAAGGAGTTTTTCTTAAATATGGAAAGAATTGTGCGATCATTCACTTTAGTTGTCTTCCACTGTCTCCCAGACCATTTGGTGTTGCTGAGCTGGCCAGTGCCTTCTTTCTTTCTTTTTTTTAAAATTTCTTTTTATTTCTTTTTATTTTAAGCATTTCCTGCTGGTATTATTGAAAGATTCTGATACTGACTGATTTTTAAGAATGCTCCAGACTGTTATTTTGGCCACTCCTAAAGTTTTTTGCCATCTTTCTGACAGGTTCATTTTGGTTTTTCAGCCATAATAACGACCTCTTTCACTTGCATTGCCACCTCTGTGGACCTCATTTTGAGAGCTCACGTGAGCAACAACCAAATGCACGTTAAAACTTGGTCTCAACTACATATCTTGCCATGGAATAACAAAGGAACAGCTGTCAGTCAAGTTTCGCATTACTTTTGGGTGACTATGTATAAACACGGCTGTAATTTTAAAAAAAAAAAAAACAGTTATTGCAATTAATGGCTCAGTGTGTTGGAGGACTTGTTTGGGAACCAGAGGGTTGCTGAAGGTCACCGACTCAAGACCTGCCTGGACCTGGACCTGGTGGCCATCCAAGACCCGCCAGTTCAAGACCTCACCCTAGACCCATATGTGTGGAGGTGGCCCGGACGACGGAGAGATGTCTGCTCACCCCCTGAGCCTTGCCGAGGTGCCCTTGAGCAGGGCACTGAACCCCCTACATTGCTCCCTGGCGCCTGTAATGGGCAGCCTCGCTCACTAACCTCCCTCACTACTGCATGTTGCACGTAAAAGTGTGTGTGTGTTGGTGATTTCGAATTTCCCCATCTGGGGGTGAATAAAGTTGTTTGTTTGTTTGTTGTTTCAGTTCTTTTTTCAGACACATTGAAAGTTTGTACTTTGATCATGTCTTTTTTGTTTGATTTACAGTCCGCTGCGGTCCTGTACGGAGGCAAAATTACAAACATGTGTTCGTCCAAATACTTATGGACCTGACTGTAAGACCCTTGACTTCAAGGTGAAAGGCTGTACGTGCAGAAATGTTAGCTCATAGAGCTCTCTATAAAGCAGCATGAAAATTACTAAAGCATATGTACATCAGATGCACGGCACTTAACGAGTGAACGTGCTTGGTTAATGTGCCCACTGAGGTTTTTAAGCGCGTCCAGTCTCTGCAGCTGAAAAGGTCGGCGTCAGCTGTGGTGAGAGCAGCCACCTATGCAGAACTGATGGACAGCAAGACGCTTAATTTTGCTGACGTTGCATGTTTTAACTGGCTATACGTGTCCTTGAGCTGTAATACTTGCATTCGGCTGACATCAGAACTCGAGCAGTCACTGTACGGTAATTAAGCCCCAACATCATCCTTTCTGACTCATCACTGCCAAAACTAAAAACTCCTCTTCAGCAGGTAATGAGGAAGACCCTGAGAGGGCTCTACAGGCCATTTAGACATCCCGCAGAACGCCTCCCTGAGACATCTCTGCATAATATTCGGCGCTCTTAGCAAAAAATGTGGATTTACTGTGAGGATTTTCAAGGTCCCACCCACCTCCCATTAACCTGCAAGCCGAGGGAGTTTAGGGACAGTCGTTCTCTGCTGAGCTGCATTTCAAGAATTTGACATTTTCTCTACCAAAGCAGTTCTGCAGTCTCCAAAGGACACTTGTTATGAAGTGCTTCTGCTGTACATGTAGAAGCAGCAGGAGGAGGAAGCAGGGTGAAGCCCTGTGTCACTGTGGCCAGAGGACAGTCATGGAGATGGCCCTGCTGTTACATAATCACCTCCGGGGACTCTGACCCCTGCCCTGCTGCAGATCAAAGTAGCCGCAGCGCTCGGCTTTACGTAACGCCAGCCCCTCCCTGTTAAATGCGACGCTTAGCGGGCCAGAATTATGCCATCAGTTGCTCCCTCTGCCCCATTCAGGTGAGTTCAGGTGTCCCAGCAGGCGCCGACTTTATGACCCTGTGCATCTGCTCAAACAGCAACTCTGTGCACTTTTCGGAAAGGTCTCCTTGCACCGTTTCACTCCATTAGTCCCGTCCTCCATCATTTCAAACGAGCTCTCCGCAGAGTCCGTGATGAAGAAAGCAGGTAAGAAATTCAAAGAAGAGAATGTCAAAATACTAAAAAATGCCTAATTCCTGGCAGCAGTGACACCAGGACAGTGACCTTCTGATAAAGAATGCCGAACACACAAACTTGAAAAGTCTTTAAAGTAAGAGGGGTTTTAGTAAATCACCAGAGCCTGGAGGCATGCATAGACTGACATGTAAAAGGCCCTGACAGGACCAAGATCCACAGACTGAAAGAAACACACGATTATTGTTGTTTCTCATCACATTGTGGACATTTTGTGTCTCCTCGTGGATCCTTTTTAGACCCTTTGTACAACGTATTAGTGGGCAGTTTATTTGTAGCCATTTTGTGTATCTTTAGTCATTATGCCTGTGCTCTGGAGGCATTATGCTTTTGGGTTTACCCTCCATCTGTCTATACATCGCATACATCAGTGCCCACTGCGTGGCTGAGGTGCACGTCTGTGAAAGTATCACACTCTGAGGCGTACATTAGGAATTTAGACACATGCTGCCATCAAGGTAAAATCTCTTCCTGGGATATTCATGCTTATTTCAGCAGGACAATGCCAGACTGCATTCTGCATAGACTACAATTACAGTAGCTTCGTAGACTTTACTGGCCTGCTACCAGTACAAATCTGTCTCCAACTGAAAATGTATGGTCATGAAGAGGAGAATCAGACAGCGAAAACCATGGACTGTTTAACAGCTGAAGTGTTATATCAAGCAAGAATGGACAAGATTTCCAAATGTTAAACTACAACTATTAATATCCTCAGTTCCAAAATGATTAAAAATGTTATTAACAGGACATGTGATGCAACACAATGCTAAACATGTTGCCACTTTTACTGAGTGTGCTGTAGCCATCAAATTTTAAATTTGTGCATATTTACAAAATATGTTGCTCAGTAAAACTATTGAGAGTCCTTCTTTGTGCTTTTTTCAGTTAAAGGTTCATGTGTATTAACATATCACAGATTTTTTTATTGCATTGTTGAAAATATCCCAGCTTTTCTGGAAATGGGGTTTGCAGTTATTTTTTCATCAGTTAGTGGCTGCTGTGTGATCATTTTGTGTCACCATGGGGTCGTTTTTCATCAATTTGTCTTGATTTTGTGTATGATTTCTGGTAAGTTTGCTTCGTTTTTTTTTAGTCATTTTGCATTACACTTGGTTTATTTTCTGTCTCGGTGCCATGTTTGATTGCTTTGCATCATTTTGTGGTAATTATGTGTCTGTGTTCGTCTCCGTGGTTTCACTGGAGATAATTTATCTGACTTTTGGAAGCGAGGCCACACCCCAAACTCTCCCCTTCCTGTGGCATGTTTATGAACGCCAGCTTGCCCGGGGGTCACTGCCGATCCTCGATGAGGCCTTCCCCAAACCTCCGGCCTAGCTCATGGCATCATTATAAATCAGTCCATTCCTTTTGAGGGTTGGGGTCCTTGCTTGTGAATGTCACATCATTTTGTTGTCATTTTTATTGTTTCTGTGGGCATTCTCTGTTCATGTTTGTGTCTTTTTTTATCTTTTGGATGTCTTTTGCATAGATTTGCCTTTCTTTGCAATTATTTTGTCTCTTTGTTGTTGCTTTTCTTGTCATTTTCTGATTGTTTTGCTTCACTTTTTCATCACTGTGGCATTGTCCTTTGTAGGTTTTTTTGGTGCTGTTTTTGCTTTGTGGTTGACTCATTCTCCTATGTTAGGAGTTACTTTGAAGAAATTTCTCACTGCCTAATGTCATCCCTGCAGCCCCGTAGCTTTTTAGTTTGGTTGTCAATCATCTCAAATGAGCTCACATTAGAGCCAGAGGCGAATGAAGCCAGTATTGTTTGTGGCCCTACTTTGCGTGCATGTACATGTGTGTGTCTGTGTGTATGTGTGTGCGCTATTATGCAGTGGAACCTCCAGTCCAGTCCTGAGGTAGCAGCTGTTGTTAGTGGGACAGCAGCCAGGTAACCAGAGTGCATGCTGGGACAGCAGAGAGGAGGGCCAAGCATTTGATTTATGTGAGTGTGTGAGAGAGTGTTCAGTTGCTTGCACATGTAAGTAGGTGTGTGCAACTGTGTGTTGGTGTGCCTCCTGGCATCGCTGACGTCCGGCTGGCACAGGGCCGTCCTGCAGGGTGAAGGAAGTGGCTGGGTGGCGCCGTGGCGTGGTGTCTGACAGGAGGACAGACTGTCGGGGGGGGGACGACCACACGCTCAGGACCATTATTACACACAGAGGAGGCCGCAGCCAGCAACTGATCCAACAGTGATGCGCTCGCTGCTTGACTGCTGTAAGAGCCCGTTTCAACTGATATTTGAGCACAAATTCTTTGTATTTATTAATCACTTAAAGCTCTTTACAGCCTGTCGTCTCAGTCTTTTTTCTTACTTTCAACTCCCTCGCAAACATTTTATTCTATTACTTGAAAATCTGTATCGTCTCATTCAAGGGCTTCTGTGTTTGCGTTGCTTTCTTTCTTCATGGATTGAGGTCTATCTAAGATGAAGGTGATGTGACCCACTGCAGTGCACTGTATACTGTATGGACAAAAGTATTGAGTCACACCTCGTAGTCATTGAACTTAGATGATTCATTCAGTCCTACTGCCACAGGTGTGTAAAACCATTTACAAACAGCGCTGCATCAGAAGAGCTTGCAGCATCATTAATGTCTTCTCTGACTGTGATCTGTCCCACAGTTTGGTCTCGCTCCTGCACAGTACAGTGACATTCACCCCAGGACCACAGGACTGCCAAACAGCTCTTCCCCTCAGTAAAAAGACTGCTAAACCAGATCAAAGATCATACTTATTTTATCTATTTTACCTAAACATATTTATTATTGTCCCCATAGCCCAAGCCTCTCTCACCATGGAGGGTTGCATCAGGAAGGGCATTTAGTGTAAAACATCTGCCAAATTACTGCTATTACTGCTATGGTGACCCCTCGGGGAGAATACAAATCTCTTCCCTCCTACACATTCCAGGATCAACTGTAAATGGTATTATTGTGAAGTGGAAGCATTTGGGAACCACAACAACTCAGCCACAATGTGGTAGACCACTTAAAGTTACACAACAGGGTTGCGGTATAGTGCGTAAAAGTCACCAACACTACTGGCTTAGTAACTGCAGAGTTTGAAACCTCTCCTGGCATTAACATCAGCAAAATACTGTGCTCTGGGAGCATCATGGCATGGGTTTCTGTGTCTGAGCAGCTGCATGCAAGCCTTACATCATCAAGGACAGAGCCAAGTGTCGAACAGAGTGGTGCAAAGCACGCTGCCACCGGACTATGGAGCCAGAGTCTGGTCGAATATCGGTTTGGCAAATGCCAGGAGAACGCTATCTGTGTCAGCTGTGAAGTTTCGTGGAGGAGGGATAACACTATAGCGCTGTTTTTCTTAGTTCCAGGGATAGGCTGCCTTCATGCTTCAGCTTGCCAAGAAGCTGATCCAAGCTCATCCAACATCAGTTTCTGAAATCACAAACGCTCTTCTGGATCAATGGGCTAAAATTCCCACAGACACACTCCAAAATCTTGTAGAAAGCCTTCCCAGAAGAGTGGAAGCTGTTATAGATGCAAAAGGGAGACCAACTCCATCTTAACGCCTGTGGATTTAGAATGGGATGCTATAAAAGCTCCTGTAGGTGTACAGTGTACTTGATGTGTAAGATTTTACATGGTCTTACCCAAACTCCTTGAATTTATTAAAAAAAGACTGACTGTGGGATTGGCATCCAGGCCAGCACTAGAGGGGACTGTGAGGTGTGTTGTAATTGCATCACATTTGGACAAAGTGTGCTGTCAGTAAAAGGAATTAAATATTGGAATAGCTTTCCAACAGCAATAAAGGACTGCTCCACATAATCTACTTTTAAGGCACATCTCAAACAATGGCTGATGGAAAAGCAGGTCTGTGACCATGTTTAACTAAATTTTTATTGTGTTTTTATATATTTGTTTTTTTTTTGTTGTTTATCTGCATGATTTTTTTTTAATCTTAAATTTTAATGTGAGCTGCACGGGGACTGCAGATGTAAATGAGCTGTGACTCATTTATTACACAGCGGCTGTCCGTTGGATCTTCTCATCACAGCTGCTGGGGGATTTTTTTTTTTTTAACTGTATTAAAGGTTTATATTTTTTATCTTTGTTTTGTTCTTGTTAAACTAAAAGTGGAGGTGTGGCCAGGGAGCCAGATCCTAAACTCACCTCGCCAAAACTGCTCGAGTGGGCCCTGTATTCACATTATGCGAATGAAGTAACAGACATAAACACGCGGTGATAATCAGCAAATCATTTGCTTTTCATCCTTTAATGCATCAGATGATATAGATGTGGTTTTGGCTCTTTTGCCAAGTGTGAATAAATCTCTATTCATATCTCATGCTGCACTGACTGGGGCTGTAAGGGATCACAGACAAGTCAGTGGTCCTCTTTAGTCTGTGTCTGTGTAGAGGACAATGAATCCGAGTGATTCTCTAGGGCCTGCCAGACTGCAGCTCCTGCACCCCTGCACCGTGGCATCAGTATTCCAGGCCCGTTCATGGACAAGCCGTTCCCTGAGCTGATGGATCAGGCAGCAGCCCTGCACTCCTTCTCCCATCACACCAGCAGAGGGCAGAACACAACACTGCATTTTCTTCACGCATCCCAGAGCACTTTGTGTGCTGTAGCCTACTTTGGTTCCTCCTCTTTATATCAACCTCTCTCTATTTAAAAAAAAAAAAAACTGTCCTCTATTCAGAGCTGGATTTAAAAGCTTCAGATGGTTGGTGAAATAGCAGTGACACAGCCCAGACTGCTCTTTGATCTATATGATGAAGCTTCTTGCTGCGTGTACATATCAGCAGTGGGGGTGATGTGAATGTGTCATTTCAGACTATGTTTGCTCCACTGATTAAAAAAAAAAAAAAAAATTCAGCTGGTTGCTTATAGCTCTGTGTTGCTATTCAACTCTACATGACCCAAAAATAACCTGAGGTGAGCGCTGTCAGCAACCGCTCCACGGTCAGCACAAACAACAGGCACACACAGAGGCTTGCACATGCATTTTCAGTGTTTGCATGAAATGGGAAAAAATGTAAACATGCACAGGTATCCACACACACATTTAATCCTCCAAGACTTTTTTTTTGTGGGACTTTGCTGCTCCTGCTTCTCAGCAGCATAAAGTTAGAGGAAGCTTTAGAGGAGCAGCTCCTGTGGGTGCTTGTTCCCCTGTCCTGTAACGCTGTCCAGTAAAGTCACACAAAGGTCATCAGTGGGTTTGATGTGGGGTTATGTAACCTGGTAGCCTGCCAGAGATACAGAGCCAAGCTCTGGTGAAAAGACAGAACCAGTGTGTTCCCTCTTAACATTCCCAGCTCAAGCAGGGTGAGGCCTCTTTTTGTCCCCCAGAGTCCCTCCCTCCAATTCTTTGATTGCACAGCACTGCAGAGACACTTTGATCGCCACAGCAGTAACAAAAGAGTGAGATGGAGGGAAAGAGAGAATACTGAGTTGAGTGGAAAATGAAGGAGAGCAGAGAGTTAAAAGGGTCGTGGCGATGCACTTCAAACTTATGTGGATGTCAAATTTGAGGACTTGTCACTCACTTTCAGTATTTTTTTATAAAGCTGATTAAATGTCAGAAATACTCTGTCTTAACTGTTGAAACATGCATGGACTTTAGTGATGATATTGAGCAGCTTTCAGCTGAACCTGTATTAGTATTGGTGCTGGTGTACACGCCCTATCCCTCCTGTGCAACTCAATATACAGACGGCATTTACATTAGAGGGACAGCTCAGGTTGGAGACAAAGTCACAGAGGCAAGGCTGAGATGATTTGGACATGTCCAGAGGAGTTATAGTGAATATATTAGACAAAGGGTGCTGAAGATGGAGCTGCCAGGCAAGAGTAAAAGAGGATGACCACAGAGAAGGTTCACGGATTTAGTGAAGGAAGACATGAAGAGGGTTGGGATGACAGAAGAGAATGCAAGGAATACGGTGAGATGGGGTTAGATGATCTGCTGCATCGACCCCTGAAATAAGAAGATTCAGCAAGCAGCAGCATCTTGTGTTTAAAAAAAATGCAGTTCCTGTAATGGCCACTTGAGGCTGCCTCCAAAAATGGAGTCAGTCCCTACACACTCCCATACAAAAATGCCGAACTATACAGCTGAAAGCACAGCCCGTGACAAAAAAGGCTTTCATCTGGGTAACTGATTTGAACCCTTTATAAAAACTATACAGGTGATACATTTTTACATAACTGATTTATTTAAATTATATTGAGGCTTAAATTTGGTAACGTTAGGAAGATGACCCCTGCCTTGGCCCCCAAAACAAACAAACAAACAAACAAATAAATGTGTAGTTAGGACTATGCAAATAACCTCTAGTGTCACTTTTTTCTGTGAAATCCAGTTTTGTCCTCATCAGTGCATCAGTGTAAACATATGTATATATCAATGAATATTAAGTGCATGAAAGCTGTTGGTTTGGTTGTAAATGGAAAGATGGACTCCCCCTCGTGTACCTCACAGTGGTTTGGTCCACTTTGCTACCAGTAAACCAAGGATGTGTGAGACACCATTGTGTTCTTATGCTTATATCATAAAATTAAATATATTTACTGTAGTAACCAGACTGTATTTTACTTCACCATTAAATCATGCACATCTTTGAGGCTGCTGTATTATCCGGGTGCAGCTTTGTCTCCTAATGTTTGTTTCAGGAGGTCTGTGCTGATTAAAACCACAACACAGATTTTTCAACCAGTTTTCAAGTGCTCTTTATTTGTTTTTATTTCTGAAAGAATTTTCTGATTTCCTGTGAGCACTTTAAATTGTATTAGATCAAGATGGGCGCAGGATGAGGAATAACTGAAATGTACCTTTCGGCAGCTCCCTTATATTCTCCACTAAGGGGTCGCCACAGCGGATGCCCTTCCTGATTCAACCCTCCGTGGTGAGAGGGGCATGTGTCCCCACCTGGAAACAAACCAGGGAGCTTTCGCTTGTAAGGCGAATGTGCAAACCACTGCTACAGGGGACACTAGATTGAAGAATAATTAATTTGCAATTTAGCTTTGTCCCACCGCGGGTCCTCAAACTGGACCTCTGGCTCAGCTTCCCACTCTTGTTTCATTTTGGCAAGTGAAGATGAGTCTGACTAAAGGATACCAGTGTATATCTTAGATGTCGGTCCTTTTGGATTTTTAGGTTTGTCCAGAATATTTGCCAAGTCCTTTGGCTGATAACTCAGAACTCCAAGCTTTGTCACTTCTGGATCCAAAACCTAACATGGTGCCAACCAAACTGGTAAAATTGAGGCTTTAAAACAGGACTTTACAAACCACATACCCTCACTGGCCACTTCATAAGGTCGCTCTATTCAACTGCTCGTTAATACAAATACAGTATTCATACCCATTGAACTGTTCCACATCTTGTCACGTTACAGCCTCAAACATAAATGTATTTCATTGTGCATTATGTTATAGACCAACACAAAGGTGTGCATCAATGTGAAGCGGAAGGAAAATGATTTATGGTTTTCAACAATTTTTTAAACTAAAAATCTGAAAAGTGTGGCATGTGGGGATGTGTTCTGCCCCCTTTACTCTGAAACCCCTAAATAAAAGTCATGTAATCAGTAAATAGAGTCCACCTGTGTGTAATTTAATCTCAGTTTAAATATATCTGTTCTGTGAAGGCCTCAGGGGGTTGTTCGAGAACATTATTGAACATCACGAGGCCTGAGGAACACACCAGGCATGGTTAGGGTGGAGGGTGGAGAAGTTTAAAGTCTAAAGTTAAAGTTTAAATGTCCAAAGGTTTGAGCATCTAATGGAGCACTTTTCAATCCATCATCAGAAAATGGAAAGAGTATAGTGCAACTGCAAACCTCACGAGACATGGCCGTCCACCTAAACTGAGAGGCTAGGCTTGGAGAGCATGAATCAGAGAAGTAGCCAAGAGGCCTATGGTATCTCTGGAGGAGCTGCAGAGATCCACAGCTCAAGTGGAAGAATCTGTCCATAGGACAATCTGGCCTTTATGGAAGAGTGGCAAGAAGAAAACCATAAGAAAGTCCCATTTGCAGTTTGCCATGAGTCAGGTGGGAGACACATGTGGAAGAAGGTGCTCTGGTCAAATGAGATCAAAATTTAACTTTTTGGCCTAAATGCAAAACGCTGTGTGGCAGAAAACTAACACTGCACATCATCCTGAACACACCATCCCTACTGTGAAACATGGTGGTGGCAGCATCATGCTGTGGGGATGCTTTTCTTCAGCAGGGACAGGGAAGCTGGTCAGAGTTTATGGGAAGATGGATGAAGCCAAATACAGGACAATCTTGGAAGAAAAACTGTAAGAGTCTAAGAAAAGACTTTAGACTGGGGCAGAGGTTCACCTTCCAGCAGGACAATGACCCTAAACATACAACCAGAGATACAATACAGTGGTTTAGATCAAAGCATATTCATGTGTCAGAATGGCCCTGCCAAAGTCCAGCCCTAAATCCAACTGAGAATCTGTGGCCAGTCTTGAAAATCGGTGTTCACAGACGCTCGCAGCTGCCACAGAGATACTTCTGATTCATTTCACTCAGTTAGGAACCTTCCTAAGCTAAAATGACTATGGGGTCAGAATTTGGTGTAAACAACATGAAAGCATGACTCCATCCTGCCCTGTATCAACGGTTCAGGCTGCTGGTGGCGTAATGACGTGGGGGATGTTTTCTTGCTACACTCTGGGCTCTTTAGTACCAGCTGAGCATCGTTTAAACACCACAGCCTACCTGAGTATTGCTGCTGACCATGTCCATCCCTTCATGGCCACAGTGTGCCCATGTTCTGATCCTCCACAGTCACCAGATCTCAGTCCAGTAGAACAACTTTGGGATGTGGTGGAACTTTAGTTTTGCATCGCTCATGTGCAACTGACAAATCTGCAGCAACTGTGTCATTATCTGTGATCTCAAAATCTCTGAGGAATTTTTCCAGGACCGTGTTGAATCTGTGTCACAAAGAATTAAGGCAGTTCTGAAGGCGAAAGGGGGTCCAACCAAGTTATAGCCGGGTGTATCTAATAAAATGGCTAGTGAGTTCATATACAGTCATTGCCTTCCAAAGTTTCTAATCATAAATTTCCAACTGTGAGTAGCATGATCTGACAATATGAGACTAAAACCTACTGTGGAGCCTAAGGAATAACAGTATGTGAACTCTTCCCAGATAAGAAACAAGGGCTGATCTTGTCCTTACCCTTCCAGTCTGTGATACCACAGCTGATGTATTGTTTCACGGACATTTCTGTCTGCATGCTGTCTGGTGGATCCACCTCACTGCAAAGTGTTACAAGCCAAGACACTGATTTGAAAAAAGCTATGAGATAGAAATGGAGAAGACAGCAAGACAAAATGAAGAGGATATGCTCGAGTGAAGGCGGGGGGGGGGGGTTAAAAAAAAGAATGATTCATTCCTAAAACATATTAAAAAAGTGACATTCTGACAGCTGCAGAGAGGCCAGGTGCTGCTTTGCCAGGAAGCAGTGCCTCTAAGCCTCCTCTTTCTCTTTCTCTCTTTCTCTCTCTCTCTCTCTCTCTCTCTCTCTCACACACACACACACACACACACACACACTTTCTCTTTAATGTAAAATGGCTTCTCCTTATGAATTCTGAATAAAGGAGGCTATACATAAAGAAGCCCTGTTCATTTAGACTGCTACGTTGACATATTTTCCCCTCAAATTTATGGGGAGCAGCTCGTATCCGTGAACTCAGATAATGGCTTATTAGGATCTCAGCATTTTTTCAAATAGAAACTTCTTTTCTCTACTCCCCTATTTCGATGAATCTCCAAAAGTGTCCAGAGCTTATGGGACATTAACAGAAGTTTCACTGAACTTTGTGAGTCCCTTTTTCCATATTTATATTTCTGGGATGACCTTCCTCTGCACTTAGAGAAACACGCTGTGAAGAAACCTTTTGTCTTAAAAACAGATTTGCCTTGTATTTCCCTCTAAACATTAGCACTTCACACAGTCATTCAGACTTGCAGCAGGATGTTAGGCCCTGAAAGCAATGCTTTTAAGGCGCTGGTGTAGGATGATGTTGGATGTTTGCTTTGCGAGGAAACTGGGTAGTACAGTGTTATTGCAAACCCGTGTTTCTTCGTGAGAATGCCTTGATGCAGAAAGATGCCACTACTGTTTGTGTCTTACATGCTGCCTTCTCTGAGGCTTTTTAGAGCGAAAGAGAGAAAAAGATGTTTTCACTGGTGAATAAAAGCGCTGTGCTTGTACAGCAGGAGTTTAAATTACCATGCAATGATTCGTAAGTTGACAGTTTGAGCTGCTTTCTGTTAAACAGCAGATACTGTCATTCTGCACATGCAGTAAAGTCAGACATTTGATGGCCTGTGCTGATATTTTTGGATTGCGGCTCCCAGTGGTCGATTACAGCGTGTTATCACCATTTTACAACAGCAGGCTGAGGGCCTGATTTCAGCAGAGCACACGAGGTTTTATGTCTGACAGCTCAGCCTTTATTTTTATGAGTGTATGAAGGCTGATGCCAATATCTTTTTGGACGGATGTTGCCAAATAGCCAATATTTTCTGTAGATATCTGTAGGCCTTTATAAAACTGACAGCATTTCTTTGTTCTGTTTACTCGTTAGAATTAAAACCCAGCGGATTCTGCAACAAGCGATGGAAAAAGGTCACACAAGTTTGCTTAAAATGGATATTTACACAGTAAAAATGACTTGCTAACCCACAATTATGAGAAAGGATCTCATCAGATCTCATCATAGGTACGTTTAATGGTTAACAGTAAAAAGAAGCAGTTACAGTTAAGTCCATAGGTTTTGATACAGTGACAGATCTTTTTGTAATTTTTCCTCTGTACACCAACACAGCAGATTATAAATTGAACAGTCAAAATGTGATTGTGCAGACTTTCATCTTTAATTCAAGGGGTTTGACAAAATAATTGCATAGACTGTCCAGAAATTACATCTGTTTTTATACATAGGCCCCTATTTGCATAGGCTCAAAAGTAATGGGACAAACTAACATCATTTCAAATATAAGGATTGTTTTTAATACTTGCAATACAATTCTCTGCAGTTAATGACAACCTGAAGTCTAGAACCCATGGACATCATCAAATGCTGTGTTTCCTCCCTTGCGATGCATTGCTAGGCCTTTACTGCAGCCACCCTTAGTTGCAGTAAAGGCCCTAAGTTTTATTTTCAGTAACTGAAAAGCCAGTGTAATGGGTTGAGATCAGGTGACTGACTTGACCACAAAAGAATATCCCATTTCTTTGCCTTGGGAAACTCTTGGGTTGCTTTTGCTGTATGCTTTGGGTCATTATCCATTTTTTAAATCAGGTTTGCAATATTTGACTGAATGTGAGCAGAGAATGTAGCCCTGTACACTTCAGAGTTCATCCTGCTTCTTCTATCAGCAGTCATATCATCAAGAAATACTAGTGACCTGGTTCTATTGCCAGCCACTCATGCCCATGCTCTAATAATGCCTCCACCATGTTTGACAGATAAAGTGGTTCTTTGGATGATGAGCTGTTCCTTTCCTTCTCCACACTTTTCTCACTCCGTAATTCTGGTGCAACTTCATCTTAGTTTTATCTGTCCAAAGAATTTTTTCCAGAACTGGGTAGACTCTGTTAGATGTTTTCTGGCAAAGTGTAATTTGACCTTCCTGTTCTCCAGTGTAAACAGTGGTTTGCACCTTGTTGTAAAGCCTTTATATTTACCTTCATGAAGGTGTCTCTTTAAATGCAGACTTTGACAATGATACACCTACCTCCTTGAATGCCTCCTTTACTTGGTCAGTTGTTGTGAAGGTATTTTTCTAGATCCTGCTGTCATCTGTTTTAGTTGTCTTCCGTGGTCTTCAGGGCCTTTTGATGTTTCTGGGCTGGCCAGTGCATTCCTTCGTTTTAAAAATGTTCCAGATTATTGTTTTGGCCACTCCTAAACTTTTTGCTATCACTCTAAAAGGTTTATTTTGGTTTTTCAGTCTAATGGCTGCCTTCACTTGCACTGACATCTCTTCAGACCTTATACTGAGAACAGATACCCTTGGAATCAATGGCTGATCTTTTATCTGCTTAGTTTGTCATGAAGGAATAAGGGAACAGGCTTCACCTGGCCATTATTTTTGAGCCTCTAAAAATGGGGGACTGTGTAAAAATTGCTGTAATTCCTAAACAGTTTATGCAATTCTTTCGTCAAACCCTTTGAATTAAAGCTGAAACTCTGCACTTCAATCAAATCTTGACTGTTTGATTCAAAATCCACCGTGGTAGCAGATTTAGTATACCTTCCAAAATGCAGATAAATACAAGCCCTTTCTCAGGTATCATTGGCAGTCTTTATGGCTTCTGTCTGAAAACAGAATGTTCAAAGTACAATTTTAGGATCCCCATTTTGACCTATGCAAGATTTCTGATCCTGCTTGCATAGGTCTTTGGCTATGCAGCCAGGTGGACTCTAGGAATTCAACCTGCATGGAGTCTGTAAGTCAAAAGCTGACTGGTCAAAAAGTAGATTTGAACAGCAAAGGGAACAACAGTGGAGTTCATGAGGAAGAATCATGAAAAAACATCAATGATCAAAGCCATTTTCTGTGAGAAGAGCAGACAGCAAGGTTTTCATTGTTTTTAAAACTCGGTTTCACTTTACCACAAATGAGTTCTTTTATAACATGACTTCTGTCTTCTGAGGCTAAGCTAGGACAAAGAAGAGCACAAACATAAATAAGAGAAACCCACAGCAGCAGTGTTCCACATACTTTAGACACTGCCAATGGTGACATTACAGACATTAAGTTACTTTCCAAACTAATCATGTTCTTCAATAAGCCACTGACCTTAATCTTTAAACTCATATAGAATACATTAGATTAAACATTGCCATCATCCTCTTCTTGTCAAGTATAGTATCACTTTAACCTTTTGTTCATAATTAGAAAATATAATTATTTGATCAAATCTTGTTTTGTAATTATGGGCCCTGCATTTACTCTAGTTTTGGATCTGTCATCTCTTGAAAACCTTTAAATTAAAAAAAATGTGAGAAGGGACAATAACTATGTGGACAGCAGACTCACCTCAGTGCTTTTCCTGCAGCATTTGAGATTTTTCATGATAACATTTTGCTACAGAGGCTTGAATCCAGCACTGAAGTCAATGCAATGTGGACATTTTTTGGTCACGTGACCTCCTTAGCAATGCCATCTTTGTTGGCAAGCTGTACTTGTTTACACACAGTGCTGTTTATCTCCCCCGCGAATTTTAAACTGTTTTTGATGTCGGATTTGACTTGTGATCAAAATCATGGAAAGGTAAAAGGAGAAAGACTGTGCAGAATCATTAAGTATGGAGGATAGAAAGAGACATGATGACATAATTGATGTAATAGGTGTGGATCCATACTCGTTAGCAAAGGAAAAGCTGAACCATGAAGTTTCAACATTGCCACCAATTCAATACTATGATGATGAAAGACGTTTTATTAGTGGTAAACTGATGTTGAACTGCCATTTATCATGTGCAATTCTTGTTGCATTAGTCTGGTATTGCCAGTAATAGCCGGTCAAAACGGCATGATTGGGGGCAATGATGCCAATTGGTATCAACATCAAAAGAAAGTACATCGTGAGTACATCCTGAATGCTGCGGCAACAGCGTGAATGCCAGCCTTTTGACGGGAATATAACAGCAACAGAACCCAAGTTTCAGCTGTTTCACGCCGTTTTGTGCCATTTTGATCGGGAAAGTTAAATCAACATGGATCGCCATAATGGGAGCTATTACAGCTCCAGTGGAATGGGGGTCTAAGACGTGGACCATTATCTTGTGTTGGCACGCAGCTTTTCTACTAGTGAGCAATTCCACGCCTACAAGTCACTGGAGGCGTACAATCAGTTTGGTTGGGTTGGCGACGTTTCCTCAAGTGTCCTGAATGCACAGCTGCCTACAGCTTGCTTATAGCAATGGCGGCCGCTCGTATGTTGTGACGTTATGTTGAAACTATGTATTCCTTTCAGGTAAATGAGTTTTCCTCAAAGGTTGGCCATGGAGTTCCACAGGGTTCTGTGCTGAGACCGACACTTTTTTCTTTACACATGCATCCTTTAGCCAGTATTATTAGAAAACACTGCATGGATTATTTTGCTGTGCAGATGATAACCAGCTATGTTTATCTATGGAGCCAGATGACACAAATTAGTACTAACTATAACTATAGGCATGCCTTAAAGACATAGATGACCTATAATTATCCACTTCTGTATTTACACAAAAACTTAAGATACTAAATTTGGGGTTACCTTGGCCTCCAGTAACACTGTGAGAAACCACAGGGCTATTTTTGATTGGGAAATGTCCTCTAACTTGCACATTAAACAAGTTTCTTGGAATGCCTCGTTTCCTCTGTGCAGTATTAAAATGAGAAATATTCTATCTTGGAGAGGTGCTGAAAAACTGCAATTTATAATTGTAATTCAGGTTATAAAGCTCTGAAAAGCCTTCTGTTGATCCAGAATGATGCAGTGAGAGAACTAACAGGACTAGAAGCAGAGATGATTTTTCTCCAATAGTAGCTTGTCTTCACAGACTCCCTTTCGAGTTCAGTATTGAATTTAAGATTTGTCTCCTCACAAAGAATGCAGACTTGAAGTAGCTGCTAAATTTGTTACCTGCATTTATGCTTCTGCAAGGTGTGCTTACACTGTTCTGCAATTCGCTGCCAAGACACTAGTGGTGGCGGGGTGCCTGTGTTGCGCCGACGCTGTGGATGTTCTGTACACGTGGGATGGATGTAGTTTTCAAATGTTGTCATTGTTTTAAAAATACAAGGAAAGATGCTTTCAATTCCTTCATTGCAGTAATCTGATCTACATTTCTACAACATCAACATCCGACTGTCTACAGCTCAATATTTGACCCGGTAGGTGACGTCAACCATGTTTGCTGGGATGTGTTTACATCAGAAAATGGCAACGACAACAACAGAAATGCCTCTAAAGCTGGAGCTAAAAATGCTGAATCTGAAATATGAAAGAACTGCTATGGAGAAAAGAGAGAAGTTAATTTATAAAAATAGGGTGAAAATGTAGCCATGAATACATAGAACAAAACAGTGCTGAACTGGCTCGTCGCAGTCGTTGCAGTTTGCGTAGTTACATAGAGAAGTGTGTGTTGAGTTATCGCGTGGGTTACAGTGTAGGTTTTCACAAGGACGTACCTGTGACACTGATTTAACACACAAGCATAAATTAAGCTTTGCTTGTGATCCCTAGAATGGGAGGCAGATCCCTCATCTATTTGGCTTCTCCTGTGAAACCAGCATCCAGTTTAGGATCAGGAGACAGAAATCCTCCATGACCATGAACCATCCCTTAGTTATGTTAATATAGGGGGGACTTCCAGGTCTGCTCTGAGCATGTCTCCTCCACTTTCTAAATGTTTATATTCCACAGGAGGTGGTTTGATCCCCGTCTCCTCCAAGCTATGTGCTGATGCATCACTGGGCAAGATATTCAACCCTAAATTGCTCTTGATGCATCCATTGGAAGGTGTATGTGATAGCTAAAAGATTTAAAAATGTAGAAGAAAGTGCTGAGTGAATGGGTAACTGAGGCTTGTAGTAGAAAAGCACAAGTACCAGTTTATTTATGAATGCAACTTTTTTCTTTTCTCTTTTCTTTAGTTTGTGATTTGTTTTGTTTGTTGCTCCTTGTCTCTCTTTTCTACAGTCTCTTTCCTTTCAACCTCCCTGTGCCTGCTTCTGCTGAAAGTCTCTTTCTGTTAAAGGAGTTCTTCCTTCCCACTGTTGCCAAGTGCTTCTCATAGGATATTGTCTGATTGTTGGGGTCTTTATCTTACAATAGAAAGCACCTGGAGGCAGCTGTTGTTGTGAACTGGTACTATATACATAGTTCCCACATGACGTCACAACATACCTGTATTTCCCATGTGGTCGCCATTGGTATAGGCAAGCTGTATGCAGCTGTGCATTCAGGTCACTTGAGGAAATGCCGCCAACCCAACCATTAACAAACTGATTGTACGCCTCCAGTGACTTGTAGGCGTGGAATTGCTCACTGGTATAAAAGCTGCGTGACAACACAAGATAATGGTACACGTCATGGTATCGAATTGGTGGCAATGCTGAAACTTCATGGTTCAGCTTTTCCTTTGCTAACGAGCATGGATCCACACCTATTACACTGATTTTGTCATCATATCTCTTTCTATCTTCCATACTTAATGATTCTGCATAGTCTTTCTCCTTTTACCTTTCCATGATTTTGATCACAAGTCAAATCCGACATCAAAACAGTTTAAAATTTGTGGGGGAGATAAACGGCACTGTGTGTAAACAAGTACAGCTTGCCAACAAAGATGGTGCCGCTAAAGAGGTCACGAGACAAAAAAACGTGTCTGTGGGAACTACGTATACATTAAATTGAATTGACTTGGATTTAATCATTTTTGGATGAAATGTTCAGAAGTGATGTTGACACTAAAGCTAAAAACTGTATTAAGGAGAAATAAAGAGCTATAAAACCACTGCACTGTTTGGCAGGTTTCTTTCAGTTCCAATCCTGTTTGCTCTCTATACTAAGGACCAGCATTTCAGATATGATGTTGTGACAGACAGACAAGTGTAACAAACAGGAAGGTGTTGTAGAGACACGCAGTGAAACGTGGTGATTTGTTCCCCCTGGGGTTCGTATTTTATTCATCAGGACTTGATGCATCCAAGTATAGGATCATTCGGTTTTGGCACCTTTAAAGATTTCATTTTCAATTTGAACAACACATTAAAAATCAAAAGAAACAAAGAAATGACTAAGGCTGTGTGAGTTTTAAAAATAAAATACATACATACATACATATATTTATATATTTATAAAGAAATCAACCAAACCATTTAAAAAAGCAGTTTTGTTCCATGTAGATTGTTTGGTTTGTCTCACAAAAGCAATAATAAATTATATAAATAAAAAAAAGAAAACATAAGAAAAATACACATGAAAACATTAATACTTTAAACTTTAGCGCCTTTGCTTTTTTCCCCTTTATAATTATTAACCTTTAAAACTTAAGTTTCTCAATAGCAGATTTGCTGTAATTTTATAGCATGCATTTAATTTCTGAAATTGTGAGTCACTTAGCTTCTCTTGTACTATTTCATATTTAACTTGTTTTTATTTTTGTGTTTGGCATCCTCTTCTTTTCCTTCCCCTCTGCTCCTTCCTTTTTTATTAAGCAGAAGTCGTGTTTGGAGTCCTCGCTTTGTGAACTCCGTGACCCCTTTTGTTGGCTCTTTCTGTTTAGGGGTTTCGACTCTCCCGTTACGACCTCCCCCATAAGAAAAGAAAGTGAACAGGGACTGAGAAAAAGACGAGAAGGTTCTATTAAAAGAATAGGTATTATTCTACTGTCTGCTTCTGCCTCTGGTGGCATCAGTCGCTGTACTACTGCTACCTGAAGGACCATCTCTTGTTCTCGACCTTCAAATGAAGAGTCTAAAAGAGTCTTTTCTCATGTTACCAACAGCACTTGGTTTAGTTAACTTGATTTTTTTTCTTTTTTTGCTTCGGTAATCTCTTGATTATTAACGTAATAATTTATTTATAAAAGTAATACATATATATATATATATATAGTACCTTTGTTAGAGATTACAGATTGGGGTAATTCTTACTGAATCCCAAGCTGTAACAATTCACAGTTTTAATGCAAAAAAATGAACAAATCAGTCGGCAAATTAAAGAGGTGTATATCTGAGTGGTGGGCTGGCTTCAGGGGGAGCTTGACCTGTTGCTCCAACCGAACATGTGGGGCAATACTGTCAAACCAAAGGGCAATGAAATGATGAACTCAATTCTTTGTCTCATGAATGCCCACCCCCTCCCGCCCTCCCCGTCAGTGCCCTGAACCTCGCGAACAAATCCAAAAAACTGACAGAGCTCACACTCTCGGGACAACCTGACTCATTCTCACTCTTCTGCCATTCAATCCAGGAACACAGCAGACTTGTTGAAACTCTCTCACCAATGGTAATGGAAAAGTCATGCAGCTGAACAAAAAGAACAAATGTCTATAAACATGAAAATCCATCTTCTCCTGGGGCGTTCCGCACCCACAGGGGTTCCCGTGTCTCCTGGTCTTCGCCGGGCTGGCCTGGCCTGTGTTGACTCACTCATACAGGCGTGGTGCGGCGGTTGGCTGTGTTGGTGTGGCTCGAGTCTTTCAGGTCCTTCTGGATACAGTTGTGGACTTGCAGGAAGTTGTGGTCCCTCTCAGAGTTGTAGGTGGCGGTTGGTGTGCCAGAGGACTTGAGGGTGTCCCGGGGAAGAGTGTACATGGAGATCTCTGTGGATGGCAGCGCGCTGAAGCCCTTGAGGCCCACCGGCGAGGCGTCGCGAGAATGTGACGGGTCTGTGGAGCGGGAGGAGGAGCGCGAGCGGCGTCTGTAGCGGTAGCGGTAGCTTGGGATCCGCGTTATGGCCGAGCCTTGGAGGTAGTCGGCCGCACGCGCCCCTATTCGCAGCTGTCGATGGCGGTCGATGAACATGTGCACGGCCAAGACGCCGACCATCTCAGCCATGATGAAAGAGAGGGCACCGAAGTAGAAGGACCAGCCGTAAGAGTAGCTGTTCTTCTTCGAGTCACTTTTTGAAGGGTCCCCTGCATTGGCTGATATGTACACGATGATCCCGATGATGTTGCTCAGGCCTAGTGGGTTGGGAGATGCAGAATGGGCACGAAACAAGGTAAGGGTTGTAGATTTATGAGATTAAGAGATGAAGGGAGAAGATGAAGAGAAAACAAGACACAAAGTATCAGATAAGGTGAACTCAAGGATTTATTCCTAGTAACTTATTTTTCAGGATCATGCCATATACTTGCTGATTCATGCACTGTATACAGTCTACTAATCCTGTCCAATTCTCCATTCAGCATGGCTGATATTAAACTCTTAATCTTTACCCTTGCAGGACAGTTTATGTCATTGTGCAGATTTTTTGAGTCAAAACATAAATTCTGTGCCTGTATCCAAATACTGTACATGTATAGTTAGACTTTTTAGTTTAGTCACACACGGAGAAATGTTTGACATGGTATATCTGGGAAGATGTATCGTAGGGAAAGTGTGTCAGGGACACCATATTTTTAGAGATGAATCCCACTGGGCGGCTTTTAGCCTAGCAACAGGAATGAAAGGATCACAAGAAAAGAAGTGACTTGTAGCTGCAGTGAAAGAAGTGACCAGGAGCCCGAGACATTTCAGTGTGGCCTTTTGAATTCCTGCGGTGGTACATTCTTAATTACAAAGTAGGTGATGACAAATTCACCACCATCATGTCTATGTAATAAAAGTTAAGGTGCTCATGGGAGGCTTCTCTTACTTTTACATGGAGTCAGACGAATAGTTTTCCCCTTGTATGCTAAGCTAAGCCAATTCCCCCATCTGGGGATGAATAAAGTTATTTGTTTGTTTGTTCCTTTGTTTGTTTGTTAACCAACTACTGGTTATAATGACACATTAATTGCACATACGTTACGCTTGACAAGAAAGTATGTCCAAGATCAGTGGTTTCCAACATTCCTCAAAGTCCTGCCACATAGAATAAAGAAAACCTTCATAAACACCGCCTGCCAACTTTGAATATATTAATTTGAACTAATTTTAAAATGGATGTAGACTATCCTTTTCTTAACATTTACTTTTAGCAACTAGCTCCCTGTGGTCGTTTTGCGACCACTAAAGGTATATCCCTGAAAAGCCCCAATTTCTTTATGAATGCAGACCTGACGCGACCCCATGTGATGTCATGTAAGGCTAGGTCCCATGGTCAATTTGCTTTTTTCTTTTCTTTTAATGCAAATTGAATGATTAGGAACTCACTTATGCTGCAGCGATTCCATAATATCCCCTGAAAACTTTTTACTGATTTCAGCGGCGGCACCAGTAGATGACAATGGCAGCAGATACGGTATGGTGTCACCATCGATGTATATGTATAGGTTTTATGTTTTGTGCAGATCGGATGACTCGTTACAGAGATATGGCAAAAATGTAAACATTTTACAGAAAACACCACCTAGTGGCCAATCCATATCTTCAAAATTGCTCCCTGCCTGCACTCTCTTCTTCAACTCTCTTGTGCTCTGTCCTTTGCTTTGGCTGGTTGACCCCAGGTATTTAAACTCATTCACTTTCACTAACTCTACCCTTTGCATTTTCACCATTCCACCTGCCTTGCACGCGTGTATTCTGGTCTATTCTGTATTTTGTCTGTTGAGTCTCAATTTCTGCTGCAACATTCACAGTACAGATGTGCAGCTGACAAATCTGCAGCAACTGTGTGATGGTGTCATTTTAATATGGAGCAAAATCTCACCTATATATAACACAAAGAGAAAATAAAAAAAATATAGATCTTCTTGTGATTTTTAGCATATTGTGAAATAGCTGTAGGAGATGTTCATGGATTTTTTTTGACCGCCGTCAGTCATTGCTCAATTTTAAACTTTTCTGACATATTCTCAAGTGAAAATTATTGGATGTTCTTTCATAAACCCCTGCCCTCCTGTCTCGTTTTGCTGGTGTCTGACTCACCTGCAGACACAAAGAAGATCCCTGCGCTGAGGATGATGTTGTGGCGTGACTTGTAGAACTCACTGGCAGCTATACACAGGCCTCCCATGAAGAGCAGGATGACGCTGAGGATGGGGAAGATGCTGGAGGCTCGCACCGCACCTGGGAATCAGTAGAGGACAATGGCGATCGGGGAGAAGGAGGTGAAAGGAGAATGGGATGTGATTTGGTGTACACACAGAGAGGAGGACGGCCAAAGAAAAAGAAAGAGGGAAAATGACAGGGAGGAGCATAAATCAGAAGAAGGGAGAAACAAAGAGAGAAAAGCACATTAGGATCCATTTCAGCATCTGGTCCTTGTTTGTGAGCACATCCTAATCAACACCCCAGCAGGCCTGTGAAAGACTCCATCAACACTGTCTAGTGAGTGTGTATCCCCACCGTGAGCCTGCTACCCAACCTTATGTAATCACACTGCTTGACTCTACCGCTCCCTTTCTCTGCACACTTCCCCACACACCACAGAGCGAACCGGTTGCTTCATGTGAAAGGCAGTCCACAAAAGTGCTACGAGGCTCTGGCGTGTGTATGAGCCAGGCCGCAGTGTAGAGGGATGCAACCTGAAACAAGACAGTGTTCTTGCAGCTAATTATCAAGAGGCAAAAAAACTGGAAATGTGATATGATATTACTTTTGTGGTCAAACCAGGGTAAAAAAAAAAAAAAATAGCTGCACCACACCCTGGGGTGTCAGGTAAAATTAGTTGGAGGAGCACAGTTTCTCTCTCACAGTCACCTCCTGCCATCCTTTAGCCTCTCACACTTCACATCCCCCCATCCCTCCTCCTCTCCCCCTGTTTATCATGCACACTTAAACTTTCATCAGGCTGGTTAAATTTTCACCACTTCACCTCATTTCCTCATGTGGCTGCCGCCTCAGCACTTTTCTCAGCTTCTCCCCAAAGTGCTGACACGGGCCTGGGTGGCTCTGTGCTGAACTTGGCCGCCTGCACCTCCACGGGGACCGGCTGGGGGTCCTGGCGGCCCATCTGCCTGCCTGCCCGCCACCATTCATCACTTCCCTCCCCCCTTGATCTCCATCCTGGATTTGTTTTCTCCCTCCTGCCCTGCTGCGCACCGTGAAGCTTCTTGGCGGACGGCTAGCTCAGTGAGAAGCCACCTTGAGCCCTCGGGCAGGCTGACTGGCATCAGTTAACAGCTGCAATGCCCAGTGGTGGCCACAGCTGGCAGGACGTTCACCCTCCATTGGGCTCTCACCAGTAACTACAGCAAGATGGGTGACTGATGAGGCCCTGCGAGCTAATGCTGCGATAAAGTGTGTGTGCTGCATGCAGTCATAATTAAAGACTATGTAGAAAGTAATTTGCTGAGACCTCCACACACAAGCCCATCCTACCCTAATCCTACGCCCATTAACCCCAAGCTGCAAACTCTGGGGATGATAAATGAAGCCAGTGTCATAGCCTGTGCTCCACTTTTGGTGAGGGAAATTCCTCTGCTTATTTGTATGCTACTTCCAGTTCTGAAAAGTGCGAAGTGCCTTGAACCTGCAGTATTTACAATGGCCAGCAGAGAGCGACTCCTCTGACTGCAACAAGATATCCGGTTTTCTAGAAATCTATGGGAAAAAGACAGCTTGACTCCCTCAATTTATCATCTCAGTAAGCACTTTCCTGATGAGGTTGTGGCTTCATATGCTAGTTTTAGTTTTTATTGAACACAATATGATGTTTATTTTGTAAATTATGGCCCTATTAGAGAGAAAGAGAGTATAAAGCTTAAGGGCAGACCAACTGTGTGATTGACAATACTGTATGAAAGTATAGTGTCCACTCATTTCTCAGTCAGATCCTCCCTCCACTAATCAGTTTTGGTTTCAAAACAAATTTGAAACAAAATCCAAAGACAACATGCATATAAAGACCAGGTGAGGTCCAAACAGCAATAGAAAATGGAAGGAGCAAATAATCATAAAGGAATAATTCTTCATTTAAACCTTTCAGACTTTTAACTTGCAGTGTATGAATCCAACATGTCCCCCCTTTGTAACAGAAATCTGTCTCTGTTACCTCCTCTTCTGGGAGGATATACAGGTTCTATGCCTTGAAACTTAAGGGAACACATACTATATGACAGCCTGCTGAAATAAAGTGACTGGCCACTGAGGATCTTTTATTTTTGGTCGTTATATTGCTTTTGCGTTTGTAAATCCTGATTTTTAATTCTCATTTAGTTTACCTATACTGTATATGCTTGCTCATATAGGCATGCCGACAAATACAACACAACTGTGGTTCTACACAAGATTCTGTGTTTCAATTTTTAAATTTTCCAGTGTGGGGATGCAGAAATGTATCCCCCTTTAACTATAGCACTACAATGGGCACAACCATATCTGTTTCAAAAGCTTCTAGCTGAAACATGCATACTGTGACGTATACCCATCAGTGAGTGCTGGTATTTTATATATTTTTAAATATAATTTAGACCAGGCACCCTGCATGTCTTTAAGGCTAATGGAGTTAAGCGCACTGCCACTTTTTCATTATGGTTTCAAATCACCAATGTGGTAATGGCAAAAAAAGAAAAAAAAGCTCAGGTTAAAGATTTTGTCACAGTGGTTACATGAGCCTTCTGCAGGATATAAAGTTTCTGACCAAAAATCAAAAATATGGATGATGTGGAAAAACACAAGTAAACTAACACGATGCTGATAGTGTTTCAAACATACGTCCCATATGGTCTAGTTGTCAGGATTCCTGGCCTTTGACCAAGGTGGCCTGGGTTCAACTTCTGGAATCGGAAATTTGATGTGAGGGTCCTGATATCCCTCTCAGTGCTCTCGAGATCTCCTCTCATACTGTATAATAGTGTATTCTAGCAAAAAACTGTGCCTATTTGAAATTTACTGATGTTTGGGTCACACCCACGCTGGGACCTGTCTGCGTGGAGTTTGCATGTTCTCCCTGTACTTGTGTGGCTCTGAAGACATGCATGTTATTTTAATTGGTAATTGTAACTTGGACATGGATGTGAGGTAGATAAAGTATGGTAAGAATGTATAGTTAAAATGTGACTGCTAGTCTAAAGTGCTTTGAGTAGTCAGAAAACTAGAATACAACTACAAAAATGCAAGTGCGCACACATTACAGCTCCCTCCTGTATCTCTAAATGAACTGAAACTCATGCTGAGCTCAGTGCCTGGCGGCAATACTAGAGTGGGCTAAACTACACAACTATTCAAACAGTGGTGCAGAAAGTGAGTTGAGCTGAGGTTTGAATAAGACCTCCATCTCTTCTCCAACGTTGGCAACCACGGGTATAACTATAGGGTTAATTGGCCCTAAGTAATGATGGCATGACATTTAAGCATTAGGAAATGTGGAAGATACATAGCGACAGTAAGCACTGTCAGACTCAGAGGTTATGATATGTCTTCATCAGGTTTTTACATAAAAATGCTGTGTAAGTGGCAAAAAGCAGGTAGGCAGCAGGTGAGAATAAAATAAAAATACTTGCGTTATAGATCCACATCCCACTGACAGTACACAGGAGGAGGCACATTGTTCACAGGTTTCATATACTGTACGTTCAGCTTTGGTGTGAACAGTACCATTGTATGAAAATAGCACCTATTTGGATAACAGTTTATATCTCTATTTTTTGATGTTATGTAAAGTGATCTAATGGACAGCAGTGTCATCCACCACTCTGATCCAGAGCAGATATTTCAACATCTAGTGGCCACACTGACCTGAAATTTGATGTGGTGATTTGTGGTCCCCCAGAGGATGAATGCTAATGATTTTGGTGACCTCCGACCTTTCTGCTCATGGCACTATGAGCAGAAAGTTTTTACTTGCGCACAAAACATAATGAAACCACTTTCATCTATTATTAAATGCTTTAATTTTTAATGAGCATATAATCCATGACACGAAGTTGTTATGGACCCACACAAAAAGACAATAAAAAAGTATAATACAATAAACCAAAACTTGCTGCTTATTCTTAATTTAGAATTTACGCAGTAAAACTTGTTTAAAAATGCAGGCTGGATTTGTTCAAATAAATTTTGACTAACTGACAATCTGTGACAATAGATTCAAGCTTCCAAAGTGTGACATGAGTGTTTTTTTTTCAGGATTTCCTGAACTAACTAATATACATACAAAGAGGCTCACGGTCAAATTCAGGACAGATAAATCTCATTCACTTCCAAATGAAAGTGTTTGAGTTCAAGAGCATTGTGACTACATGGTTAGTAGTAACCATGGACATAAAAAGCATGACTATGTGTGAAAGCATTAGCATGTCTCAGCACTGACAATGATACTGATGTCAGCAAAATGGTAACAGGAAGGCCCCAGCAATGCCTTCCTAATGTGAAATTCAACCAACAGAACCACTCCCTCCATGATCATGACCGTCTAAAAGGTTACAAGGTGTTTGCAACATGTGCCGCAAAGCAAGACTTCAAGCTATCACAGTGCTATTAGCAGTAGGTCTACCATCTAAAAAAAGAGAACCATCAAAAATCTGCTAGCGTGATCAGAATAGCAAATATAGGAATAGCGAGAGTGGAACGTTGTGAATTGAGCTTCAAGTTTTCCACTCATAAAAACGGGAAGTTACACTAATCATAAAGGGAAACCCGGTTATTGACGTTTTAGCGCCCGCCTGGACTTAATACTATGCCTATACTCTACGCCTATTTCTCGACCAGCCCTAACCTGTCTTAAGACATAATTATGTCATAAACAAACCCACTGGCAGTCTTTATGTATAGATGGCACTCTCATTTTATGATATAATCCAGGCTAATACTCTTAGGAGGAGGAGTAATTTTGTAAAAATGGAAAAGGGATTGTAAAATGACAAATATGATCTTAACTCAACCTTGATCACAATTTGGGTGGAGACCCATTATGTAGTCATTGTGAACAAGTTTTACTAAAATCTGACCAATTCTGTAGGAGGAGAGGCAATTCTTGTGAAAATGGAATGGCATTAGCTCATCGGTCCAGCAGCCAGCTGAGCTAAAAACAAAAAATCTCATATGTTCAAGTTGCACAAATTCAAATGCCTAACTTTGAGTTAAAATTCAGATTAATCATCTAGTGTACCAAAGGTAAACAACTGATTCCAGCTGAACTGGAAAATCCAGGCAGTCAAGCTGCTTGCCATTTGTCATGTGTCCTGGGTGCCCAAAATTACAGGGATACTCCATGCTATGGAAATCAGTGCTGGCCCTTTTCATGTATTAGGCATTTAGGTAATCATTTCAGCATGGACAATCAACAAGAAGCTTTTGATAAGGTGATGCTTGTTATGATTTGTTTGCTGAAACATGTAATCTGAATATGAGCAACCTGGATACATATGATTTTAACTGTAAAACCTTAACAAGTTTCTGATAATTGAAAAATTGAAAGTGAAAATGAGTTGCTGGACTTTGCAAAATTTAAAGGCAAAATAATAACCAGAATGTCAATATGTAGTAGCTCATCACAATCCAGCACAATTCACAGGTTACTGTAATGTGTGAAGTACAGAAAGAAAGTGGTAAGTTTTCTTGTTCCTCACTGGCTGTATTGCATAAACTAATGAGAATTAAAACTCACTGAGATGTCAAGGAGGCTCATAAACAGTCATATCAGGACAATGGCCTTAGTCCTTGAGCAGCCGTAACCTAGCTTAGGACATTTTTATGCCATAAATAAACCTAATGACAGCATTTATGTATAGATAGGAGAGAGGTACATGCAAATACTCATTTTATGAGTGATACAATCCAGATCACTCCTCTTAGGAGTGGCAATTCTTGTGAAATTTGAAAATTGCCCATAAAATGAAAAGTGTGACCTTAACCTTTACCTTAAGAACAACTTGACTGATGCCCCATTAGGTGATCATTGTGCACAAGGTTCATTAAATTTTAAAGACTACTTTAAGAAGAGGAGTTAACCCAGCCACAGGGGCCCACAAGCCAGTGTACTCTTAGCGCCGGTCCCAAGCCCTGGTAAATGGGGAGGGTTGTGTCAGGAAGGGCATCCAGCGTAAAATGTTTGCCAAATCCAAATGCGGATTCATGATACATGATCCACTGAAGAAGAAGAACTCTAGGAGGAGGAGTCATTCTGTGAATAATGGATGGATGGATGGATGGGTGGATGGATGGACAGATTGATGGATGCTTCATGGTGGCATTAGTTCACCAGTCCTTTGGATGAATGAACTAAAAATCTGAAATACTACTGCTTTTGAAATTTTTAAAAGTGGTGAGACAGACTTGTTTCCATGGTAGTGTTATTATTTGTCTATAAATGACCTCTTCAGTGTTCACATTTCTGAGCTTTTCATGTCTAGGAAACCTTTGAACTTGATCCTGCTGATCAAAACAAAGGCCTGGACCATCTGGTTCAGGTTAATGGGAGAGAAATGACTGAAGCCATAAAGCTGAAGAGATTCACGCATCAGTAGCACCTTTATGAAAGTGTTTCTGACCCGACACTGTAATGTCTCTGCTCCCTGTCCCACCTGCATTCATCAAGTCATCATTCAACATCATGATGTGCTTATCGCTTTCTTTAACCTTGCCTGAAACAGCCAGGCCACTGAGCTCCAGTCTGTATGATGAAGAAGACTTTAATGCCGTTATTCATCACCTTCCATTTTTCTTTCATCTGTCTGTCTCTGTCTGCTGCACACAGTCATTTTGCCATCTCTGTCACCCAGCAAACGTCCCCCGTCTCATCTTTTCTTTGTCTTTTCCCCCCCATCTCTCTCTCACTTAATTTGCACTCAGTCAAAGCACAAGACAGCTTGAGAGATAAAGTGTCATCTCGCCCTCCCCCTCTCTCCCACTTGTCTCCTTGCTCACCCGCAGGGGATTGTGGGGTTTTGGGTAACCATTGAGGGGGGATGATTAAATATTAAGCTGTCCTGAGAGTTGACCCTGCTCTTGTGTTCTGCTCTAAACGTACCGCTCTTCCTAAATACCTCCCCTCAGTCTCTGCCTTCATCCCTGTCACTCCCGTTAACCCTGAAAGTATTGACCTGGACATTCACAGCACATTACCTGGGAGAGGTCACGGGGGCTCTTTTTCATCCATCAGCTTCATTTGCTGGGACAAAAAAGGGATAGAGGGCCAGCCAAATTTATTGATTGTTGACAGTGGGGCTGTTTAACAGTGCGTGATCTCAAGGTGACACCAAAGTTGAGGAAACCTCAGAGGCTTGGTTGCAGACTAACTTAGAGAAAAAATGGAAGTTGTTTTGATTTTTTGGTTTCACTAATCACTTGATACTCAAACACCAGTTTGCAACAAAATATAATTAAGAGTTTTGTCCATTTTGGTCCAAAATAACAGCTGATGGCTTTGATTCCTAAAGCTACTGTTAAGCCTTTACAGATTGTATTAATTATTGTAAATGGCCACCAATGTTTGAAGGAAAAGTGAAATTTAATTGCTAAAGAATTAATAACTGAAAGAAATTGTGCTGATTAGCTTATGATTAACCTAAAAGTCAAGTCTCAAAAAACAAAACAAAGCAAAAAAAATATGGGTTCACAAACACCAAAAGTCCAGACATGAAACCCAAACTTGAATATCTGGATTGTGGATACAATCCCAATCCCAAAGGCACTCAATTAGACATTCAATATTCCATCCATCCATCCATCCATCCATCCATCCATCCATCCATCTGGGTCTGGGTTTTGGGGGAAGCAATCTAAGCAGAGATGTCCAGACCGCCCTCTCTCCCTCTAGGTCTTTAGCTGGAGAACCGAGGTGTTCCCAAGCCAGCTGAGAGATATAATCTCTCCACCATGACCTGGGTCTTCTGCAGGGCCTCTTCCAGGCATCCAGGAGGCATCTTAGTCAGATGCCCAAACCACCTCAATTAGCTCTTTTCGATAAGAAGTAGCAACTCTATTCTGAGCCCCTCCCAAATGACCAAGCTCCACACCCTATCTCTAAGGGAGAGCAGAGTTACCTTTAGGAAGAAGTTAATTTCCACCTTTTGTAACAATGATCTCATTCCTTCCTGGTCACTACCCAGAGCTCGTTTTGATTGATGAGTAAATCAATGGCTTTGCTTTAACACTCAGCTCTCTCTTTAAAACAACAGACCAGCACAGCATCCACACTTATGCTGGTTCCACACCAATCCATCTGTCAATCTCCTGCTCTCTCCCTCCCTCACCTGTGAACAAGAACCTGAGATATTTGAACTTCTCTACTTAGTGTAGCAACTTGTTCCTTACCTGGAATGTGCACTGTAACAATGAGCCTGATACCCCAAACTTCTGAAGAACTTCCCACAGGGGACCCTAAGACTTGCGTTCAAATATCTTCTCATGGTCAACAAAGCATTTGGAGACCACTTGGGTGAATGCCAATGTACCCTTGAATATCCTCAAGAGGAGAAAGAGCTGTTCCAGTGTTTCGTGACCAAGCCAAAACCCACATTGTTCCTTTTAAATCCGAGGTTCGACTAACTTCTCTCTCCAGCATATTGGCACAGACCTCCCAGGGAGGCTAAGGAGTGTGATCCCCCTGAAAAAGGAACACACCTTTTTGGCAGACCACCACCCCAGTTTGCCAATTCAGAAGCACTGTCTCAAATGTCTACTTGATGTTGCAAAGGTGTGCCAACCAGGATGGGGCAACAAAACATCCAGAGCTTTAAGAAACATGGGCTGAATCTCCTCCACCCTAGGGCCTCGGACAGTTTACATTTAATATTATTTTTTAAAAATTTACCTAGAAATAAATATCAATAAATATCTTTATATTTGGTAAGCAATCTAAACCATAACACCAAGCTAAACATTTCTGTGTACAGTTAACACAACAATTCAATTCAATTCAATTCAGTTTTATTTATATAGCGCCAATTCACAACAAAAGTTGCCTCGAGGCGCTTCACACTGTAGGGTAAAGATACTACAGTGTTAAATAACAAGCACAAGTGAAATATTTGGAGTGTGCAGAAGCCTGAGTCTGGTATCATAAATAACACTGAAATGGCATTCTATAGGACTGAAAAATAAAGCAAATGTGTATTGCCAAAAGTTGCAGTTCCTGAAATGGCCACTTAAGGAAAGGAATCAGTCCCCATAGACCCCCATGTTAAAAGACCTGATGTTATAACTTTAAACTTTAAACAATTTTGTTGAAGACTTTAAACTATATAGTTTTTGTATAGTTCTACAAAATGGTTTTGGCATCTAATATGTTTATCTATAATTAATGCATGGGGCAAGATTTGGTAATTAGGGGTGTGGCCACTTTGATTGACAGGTGTGCTGACACTGGCAGCTGTAGCTCAACGCTTTCTGCTGACCTTTTTACCACATGCACATGCTGTTGGAGCCTCTTGGAGTATTTTTAATCAAACAAAAATACGGTTTTCTGTGAGGTACCGATGATCAAAATAGCACATTTGCAGGCATGTGTGTCTATGTATTGCACTCATAGGTATGCAGCTGTCTAACCAAGCATTTTGCGTAACTCAGCACTCTGCACATTCATTTAAATATGGTCACTTATGGTGGCAATTAATATGGTGATGGAAAAGCTAGACCAGTGGGTGGCTTCACGATGACTATGGCCAGCTTTTATACAAAGTTCATGTTCAAATCATTCACACTGCAAATATTTTATATTTTCTTTTGTGTTATTTTTCCACAAGTAGTTTTTACGCTTCAAAACTACTTGATTAAGTTTAGGCATTCCAAACATTTGGTGAAGTTTCAGAAAGGGTCACTGTTTGGTTAAAACACTACATTAAAGTCCCATCTGAGCACAATGAATTGAGGAATTTCACTGACGCTTGTACCGAGTTAACAACCTGTGCTGTCAACTGTTCTAAAAATATTTTTTTACTCATTTTTATTTGCCTTGTTGTCCATTCACTTTCAAGTCTCTCTTGAGTTATCTGTTAGTGGTGTTTGAGAGTCCTGTGATACTCTGAATGTTGTTTCAGAACCAGTTCTACCCACTAAAAATAAATATCTATTGAAATACTGAGTTGTTTTTTATGGCCATCTCAAAAAGAGATTTCAGCTCCTTTAACGATATCACAGTGTCTCTCTTCAAAAGCTTGTAATATCTGAACCAATCTGGTCTCCACAGAACCAGTGCCTCAGGTATGAGAGCCTCTGAAAAACCTTGAAAGCAATGAAAGCAAAGTGATGCTGTGTGGCTTTCCAAGACAAGAAGATCCAGCTCATTTGCATGGCTTCAGAGGTTGGCTGGCCTGCAGTGCTTCCCCAGTCCTCTGCATCCCATGTATTAACATCCATGTTTAGCAGTGGACTAAAAAGTGCAGTGACCTTCAGAGTGACCTCCCAGCACGCAGTGTGCCTTCACTGGGATCAGGCAGTAGTTTGCTGCGCCAACATGCCTCTGGGTTTGGCTGACCATGCGCTATCTCAGAAAGAAAGGCTGAAGTCCCTGCAGATTTTTCATGGCAGGATGCACTCTGTTCTCCTGTGTAATACTGAACGTGTCAGTGCTCACTTATCGTTCGTATGAAGCCCAGATAGCCGTGTCTCCGAGCAGCTTGTTGCCTGCAGTGAGGACAGAGGATGGGAATTGCTGGATGAAGAATGGGCAAATAACTATGCCCTCAGGCAGTGAAGCTGCATGTCTGGGAGGCCACCTATTTAAAACCAGTCCTTTCTCAAACTACATTCTCTGGATTTTACATCTCCACTTCTCATCTTTTAAGGATCGGCTGGGCCCATGTCAGAATTTTCGATCCTGCCTGGAGGGATGCTTAGGCAGAGCGGCATCCCCAGGGGGCGGCAGGCACAGAGAGTGACAGGCTGACAGATAGACAGGGACGAGTCTCTGCTGTGGATGGGTGAGTATAGAAAGGACAGGTCAGTGATACATTACCTTCTTTGCTCTTCTGTCAAACATTAGCAGTTGAGTAATTATGTCAGTTATCTGTGATATATCAGTGGTTTCATCTTCAGTTAAATGTAATGAGACCTATTATGTACCTATATGTACTGTTACAGTGGTGGATGTTCATATCAAACATGGCTGAAATTTTAAATAATGATCTCAGTGTACCTTCAAGTAATCCCTGTGAGACATAAGCTCAGACTTCTCTCGCACTGCTTTAAACACTCAGTTTCAGGTGGTTTTTCTGCTCTTTGGCTCAACATGATGTCAGGGAGAGTGGATATGGGCATGTCACATGGGCACACAGCTCCCAGCTGTAAGCACAGAAGTCGCAGCCACCTGCTGTTCAAACCGTCTGTTGATGAGGGTCAAGGAGGGTGACCTTAAAGCAGTGGTTTTCAAACTTTTTCCAACAACAAAAGTTCATTACTTACACCCAAAAATTCTTAATATCCTCAACAATAATACAAAGAATCAAGATCAGTTTTAGTAAAAAAATTCCACCACCAGTTTCCTGCTTAAAAGCAGGCGATAAAACAGTTTCAGACAGAGGATGATAAGGCCCAATGTAAGATATATAAGGATTATTTTGAACTGTGAAGCATGCAAAGCTACTCCAGAATAAAATAGATAGAAACAGATCCCCCTTTTAAAAAAATGTATTTATGGTCCAACTTTAATCCTGCATTTGTTGACAATGTATCGTTGGTGAAAGATTGCATTACCAATTCAATCATAAATCATAAACTTATTAACTGAGTATAATATGCACTAAAAAGCATAGCGTGTATGAGCTCCTATACAAACCTACCTAAATTCCATAAAACTTGATGGAGAACTAGAGCATGGGTAAAGGAAGAAGATCAATTTCATTAAAAGTGGGAGATAGGGGCCCATCTTTGATGTAGGATTAGCTCTAGGAGACCCATTTTAATTGTATTTCCTTCTTCCTCTTAAAAAAGTAGTAATTCCAGGACATGTTTGGAATATATATATTTGTTTGTCGTGGTGAAATAAGTAAAAGTACTAATACAAAAAGAAAAAAAAAAAAGACCGACCAATCAACAAAAAGAAAAAAGAAATCCAAAAACCTCTATTGCAAGAGAAGTAAAAGTATTAACACATTTCCTGTCACAATATTGTACTGAAATTACCAGTAACTCCTGATTCACTAGTCATTCAAGACTCCCCAGAATATCTTTGGACATACACTCACAAGCCACTTTAATAGGTACACCTGCTCAACTACTAATTAATGCAAATACCTAATCAGCCAATCATATGGCAGCAACTCAGAAAGAGGAAGAAAGGTGACTGAAGTGACTTTGAACATGGCATTGTTAGTCAGCAGCTGATCAGCAGTTTTTAACTGCTGATCAGCTGCAATCATATCTAGGGTTTACAGAGAATGGTTTGAAAAACAGAAAATATCCAGTGAGCGGCAGTCCTCTGGGCAAAAAATGCCTTGTATGATGTCAGAGGTCAGCGTAAAATGCCCAGATAGCTTCAAGGTGATAGGAAGGCAACACGGGTATGCAGAAGAGCATCTCTGAATGCACAACACATAGAAACTTCATGCATAAGGGCTTCAGCAACAGAAGACCACAACAGGTGCCACTCCTGTCACCTAAGAACAGGAAACTGAGGCTGTAATTCACACAGGCTCACCAAACTTGGACAACAGAGGATTGGAATAATGTTGCCTGGTCTGATGAATATTGATGTCTGCTGTAACATTTGGATGGTAGGGTCAGAATTTGGCATAAACTACATGAAAACATGGATCCATCCTGCCTTGTATCAATGATTTAGGCTGGTGGTGGTGGTGGTGTAATGGTGTGAGGGGTATTTTCTTGGCACACTCAGCCCCCTTAGTAAGAACTGATCATCATTTAAACACAACAGCCTACCTGAGTATTATTGCTGACTATTTCCATTTTTGTTTGTGAGCCACAAACAGACAAAAAACAAAGCAGAGTAGTAAAGAAGTAGAGGCACATGTTGAACTCTTCACATCTGATAAACAAGAACAAAGTCAGCCGATATAGATTATCTACATGGTCACATGTTTGGATGAAAACATATAATTCAGACAATTACTCACATGTCGAGATCCATAACAACTTGCAACGCTATGCTTCCAGGAGCAAAATGCAGCAAAAAAGTTTAAAAAAATGTGCCCTCCTCTTCTCGCCAGATTGGACTCACTGGTGGGCTGTTCTTGCCTGCAGGCTGTATGTTTGACACCACTGGTCTTGGTGAATGTAGTTTAACTGTTTTATACAAAACAAAACGGCTTATGCCAAGCTCTGATTGTTGTGTAAGACTGAATCACTATTAACTTTACCTCATCATGATTATCCAAACAGCTGTGGTGCTCATGAATTGTACAACTACATCTGCTACATCTTCACAGCAAACAGAAGAGGCCTGATAAATGATCATTATTAGGCAGAGTTCTGACAGAGGGCTGCTGGGAGACAGGACTGAAACGTAGTAAAACATCGTAACTCTCAAGCTGAAAGTAAGCGACCCCATCCAAATGAAAGCTTTGACCTCAGTGCTAATACGTAATGACAGTGGTGACCTTAGTGGCGCCTTGTGTTTTTGAAGCCCTCGCTTCAAACCACATGAAAGGATACTCTTGGGAGTCCTGCGATTAGCACAGAGGCATTCTGATTTGGGTCGAGGTCACCGTCACAGAGAGTGGTGACTCTTCACTTTCTTGTCCCATGACATCCAAGTTGCGGAACTTGCTTGTCTGCAACTGTTGCACTATCTCCAGCATTTTGCAAGCGTATTCCCGCAAAATGCACCACACAGTGCCACACATGCACGTACAATCTGTGGATTAACCAACAATGCTGGAGATTTTAGCTAGCTATGGCATCATAATTGGTACTGACAGCGTAAGCTATCCTCCCGCTATTGCCTGTGAAATGTTTGGTGGTTGTTGATCACAAACATTAAGGATGGGTAGTGTACAGACTGTACAGAGCACATCATGTACTTGTAGCTGATAGTGTGAACACACTTATATTAATGACTGTAGTTATGGAGGTACATGATTTCATATTTTGCACAAGACTTCTGCCTTTTCTGCAGCAAGAGTAGAGAAAAAAGACCAACAAAAGCACAAGCAAGTACAGATTCAGGTTGTGACACAAATGTCTGATACTCCCCCCAAGTGGCAGCAAATGGCTACAACAGGTAGACCAGCATTTGCAAAGCTCTTCATAACACCAACACAGTCATCCCAGTAATTTATCAAAATACATCCATGGTGTATCTCCATTTGAAAGTTGACTGAAATCTCAGTGAAGTCAGTGTAAATTATAAATAACAGGAAGCTGCACTAAACTGTTCTGTAAAGACAAATAAAAACAAAAGTCACTGCTTTTCTCAAAATTCATCTGATTTCTTTGTATACTGGTTGGTGACTGTTTGCTTTGAGATGACTGACACTTTTCTATTTACCACCACTATGACTGTGTTCTTTTTCCTGTCAGGAGCTGAAATGAGAAATGCCGCTTAAGTTTACTTTCCCCAGATGGAGTAAATCCCACCTACTGGGATTATATTGAGCCAGAACACTGAATATCATTGCTATTTGATTTATCTTATGACAATAGAAAAGTAGGCTAAAGAGGAGAGAATCCTTACAGTGCGGTAATGGTATATCCATTTTTTTCCAAGGATTGAGTAACGCTGGATGCATTTTTGCCTTTTTTTACAGACGTACTGGCTTCAGCAGGATGAGAAATATGGAGGCAGGTTAGCCCCGCCTGTTCCTGCCATCCTGCTATCATGCGTGCCAACCTGCTCACAGAGACCCAGGGTGAGAACGGATACTGTGTGTACTGTATTGATTGGCACGGCTGCAGCTCAGGCTGGTGTCCGAGCTCTGGCACTCTTCTGTGCTGGCTGACAAACAACTTAATGAGACTCAACAGCTATGCGGGCCCGTGGCTGGGTTTCACCAGCAGCTGGTCCTCTTCAACGCCACAGTGGTTTCACACATGCAACCTTTATCGAAATGGAGGAAAAAAAATCTAATTATTTAAAGGCACTTGAACAGCTTTGTCTTGAGAAGCTTCGGCTGATGGGTGACTATCACTGACACGTCACTAAACAAACCTCTGTACAAGTCAGAATTATTGTCAGATTGGTAAAGAAATATCTTAGCCAAAATAAATTGTCACCAAAACTTCAAAATGTTATTAATCTATTAACATTTCTGGAAAAAACACCTCACAAAATATAACTAAGACACTGACCAAATGAATATGAGAGTTCCAGCTTCTATCCCCTGGTATTTACATCTAGATATGTCAAACAACATACAGTAGAATATAACACATTTTGGATGAAAGCAGCCAGTATTTCAAGTGACTGCCAGTATTTTTTCTTACCCAGGTGTGTCGTATAAGACTGACTGTTTAATCATTAAGTTGTCCTGGATATCTGTCATGGTCCACCTTTAGTTTGGGTTTTGTGTGTGTTGTTTGAGTTCAGTTTGTCTCATTTCTTGCCCCATGCCTTGCCTGTTCTCCTCTGTTAGTGGTCTCCGTCTCTG
>VUQH01080736.1:0-13965 GCA_015106775.1 Etroplus canarensis | reverse complement strand
AAATTTTAATTTAAAATAATACAAAAAAAAAAAAAAAAAAAAGTGGTTTAAGAGTCAAAAAAAATTACTCATTGTCAGCAGAAATCCTGTTTTACCATAAACCAAAATACAGGGTGTTGAAATATTGTGTAAAGATTGCATTGTAATTTTAACCTTCTGTCCTAATGAGATCAGTAGAAGCTGGACATAGTGGTTCTGGTTTTGTTTATTTAAATAAATACCAGCATAAAGTAAAACATCGGTTCCAAAGATTAAGCATAGTTCAAACTGTAACAATTTAATAGAAAACAGTGAGGAGGGTAGCCTATACACAGTATACCTGAGTTATAACAACACATTCACAATTTTACAGAAGCAAGTTATATTACAGATCCCACACACATCAAATGGCTTCTCAAATAGTTCCTGGCTTTGATATGATTAATGAATTAAAGTAAGGAGGAGACAGCTTAATCTTTGACAATAAAGACGCATTTTAAAGAGTTCCACTGGCAATGAATATTAGCGTAATTTTACAGACAGGCCAACAGGTAGCCATCTATACCAAAATTTAAAATAATGCCTTATTGTTTCACAAAGTAGGTTCCTTGTTTGCAATCAATACAGCAACAATGGCATCAAGTCCTAAGTAACAAAAATTCACACTAGGCTCCTTCTGCACCTTAGGATACAGTCTTGATTCCCAGAATAACATAACTGATTTCAGCTTTTCCTATGAACAATAAACTGCACTTTCATCATCCCCTTGAGTTAGGGCTAAAAGGAAGAAAAAAAAAATTGTTGATAGAAATTGATAGATACCTCCTTACTCAGCTGTGGTCCATGACAAGATGCTCATTCCTCATCTGGGAACTTGAATTTAGCATAGACAATGAGCATAACTATGGACATTAAGATACACAGAGAACCAACCACGAGGTAGGCAATACCCAGGAATTCATTCTTTCCACCCATCCAGGACACATTACTGAAGACAACCTTCTTTCTCCCATCAAAGTTGAGAACAGGATAGTCTGGAGGGGAAGGTTAAGGATGCAGTCCAAGAGCATATATACAGAGAACTGTGGAGAACTATATAGGATTTCGTGATTTTATTGGAAATGATCGGCAATGATATTTAAATGTTTGCAAGGACTTAAACTCGCAGCCCTGTTTGCAAAATGAAAGAGATCTTGGGGCACTTTACATAAGTTTTGCCCTGGTACACGACAATCAAAAACTATTTGCCTAGCTTGTTTACCTATGCCAGAGAATTTGCCTGTTTTTTGTCACCTTCAGGAACTCCTGAGTCATTACGTCTATGCCTCTACCCTATTGAAAACAGAGCCACACCCAACCTGTTAAACAAGTTCAGAACACACAGCTGTGGCAGCAACATGAAACAAACGTGAGGCCAATGTCACAGCCTGAGACCCTAAGTTAAATAAAGATCTTTGTAAATCTTGCTACATATATGGTGTTAAAAAAAAGAAAAAACATTAGGCCACAGGATATTTTACAACTGTTAAATATCATCTGTGGATAAAGTGTATTATTTAAACAAATGCTACTCCAATTAATAATCAAGTACTTATGTTTAAAGATAAATTGATGTCTTTACCTAATTTGTGTGTGTTTCTTTTTTGTTTACTTCAAAATGGTCTTATTCCACAATTTCTGTGTCTTGTGTTGACAGGCCAACTGACTCCAGCAGAGAATGAAGATCTTTTTACTCTCTAATTACTGATTGTAAAGCAATGACACTGTCTACAGGATTGTGCAAAAACAATTACCTCATTACAGTTTGAATAAAAAAATGTAAAGAATGATGCATCTTGGACTTAGAAAGTGTGTTTGAAAAGAAAAAAAATGTGTGGTCTAATTAAAAACCATCATTGCCACATCAAGCAACCTTTAAATCAACCCAGATTCTGTAGCATGTATAAGGATACTGTAGGTAATCTCAAGGGTGTAGTTTCCAGCTGGGAGACCCGCTTCATAATCACCTGCTGTAATTCGTCGATATAGCTTTCTGAAATCTGGAAGGGCTGCCCTCCTCATCCACACCAAGAAGTCTTGATTGATAAATCCATTGTTAGTAGGGTCCGAAGTGTCCAATTCATAAGCGGGTCTAGACCAATATATGGGTTTCACAGTACCTGCAAGTCAAAGGAGCCCACTGTTTACTAAACTATTACTTCCAGGACTTCCTCCAATACACTTTTTAAACCCCTCTTAAAAACAATTAAACCATATCACAGCACTACTTAAACATTAAAGACAGCAAGTTATGATAAATAAAAAGATACTACCATTGAAGGCATTACTCAGAGGTTCAACTGTTGGGTTTCTGTATTTGATGTTGTAGTCTGTCCACCAAGCTATCCCTTTGCCATCAAAGGGTACCAGCTTCTTTCTTCCATTGACGATCTGATAGAGTACAAAGCTGTCTTTGAAAACACATTTAAAAAAATAAATTAATGCCTCTTTAATGCAGAAAACAAATGAATTCCAATTTCATCTAAACAGCTACTATAAATCCCATACATACCATTGAACATGCTGTTTGCTATTGATCCACATGGCACAATTGGTTTATTTTTGCTGTCGTACTGGTAGGGAGCACAAGATGAACTGGGACTCTTCGAGAGATGCAAAAAGAATTTTTTTCATTGTTTAAATTAGTGATCTGAAGTCTCAGCTTGAATTAAAGATTGGTAGAAGTAACACCAATGCAGCTTCAGACACTTTTCTCCAAACTGTAAACTGATAAAAATATGACCTAGTGATAAACTCAGTCTTTTAATGTCAATAGAGGACATACGGATTTTGTTTTTCCCTTGGAAAAAGAAATCAGGGTGCTGTGTGTTTGTGAAATACTGTGTGTTCTTAACTCACTGTAAAGTAAGACAGGTCTCCATACAGCTGGTTATCATCTTTGGATGCCCCATATGTTCTGTAGTTCTGAAAGTAGTTGGACAACCCATAATAAAAGAACACAGGCCCCTGTAATGAAAGAAAACAGGAAAACAAAAGCCATAATAAAAAAAAATTAAAACTCAGCCATGGGTAAGAGGCAGGAGTACAATTTAGCTGGTATGAATTATTACAACCTTAAACAGAGTGTCAATGCTGAAGTTCAGTGTGCATACGCAGTTCTTTGTACTTGTGCTGGAGCACTCAAAACATGGAGATCCTTGCTTATCCCCAGTGTAGTCCCTCTGTGTGGGAAAGGGAATGAAAGTATTCATTATTATTGGTTACAACACCTATCTCCATTGTTCAAGTCAGTCAAACAGATAGCATGGTCAGTCATGTTCATCAAAATGAGCTGCCTACAATGTATAGGTCTCCCTGACATCACCAAAACAGCTTACAGCTGACCTTATAACCTTTGGGTCCTGTGGGAGCCCTTGTGAATCCGCTATAATGATTGGATTTGGGATTTGGAGGCCAGGTCAGTGGCTTAGACTCTACACCTTTCCATGAGCCATTCCTGAGCAGTTTTGTGGTGTGGCAAGGTGCAGTGTCCTGCTGTGGGAGTCCGCTGTCACGGGGTAGTGTTGTTGCCAAATGGAATTTGCATAGTGTTTAGCTGAGTAGTACATGTCCAAGATACAGTGACATAAAGGCCATAACTTTATATGTCCATGCAGAGCATCACACTTGAATAAGATGATCACTGTTATTCAGTTCACCTGTCAGTGGTTCTAATGTTGTGGGTGACTGCTATAAACACAGACTGAATGCTTAACCTTTTCTTCCAGTCTTATTGTGTCTGTTGACAACATATGCTTTCAGCGCGGCAGTCATACCTCTAACACCTGGATGGCCCCAGAAGTGACAAAGAGAGCAACTCCAATGCCGATGAACGCCAGACCAATGAGGACAAACCCTGGGATTACAATTCCAGCAGAGAGGATGGGCTGCCATGCTGGAAGCCTCTGCTGAGTGAAGGCGGTGTTGTCAGGCCGGTTGGTTGACTCCTCTTGTTTCACCATTTTCTTCCTTTTGCTGGATGGAATCTCTAACAGACCAGAAGAATGTTCTAGCTTATAATATTTCAAATGTATTCTGTCACAACCATGGGAAAAAATATGAAACACTAACTGAAGTGGATGAGCTTTTATATTCCCTATTCTCACACACGGGAGTTCCTCGGATGGACATAGATTTTTCACATATGTGAAGCACCTTTAAACCAGTAACTTAAATGTTAACTTGAAGGACAAATAAAGACAGCCTTATATTCACGGTTAAAACCTGAAAATGATTAGCTATTTAGCTACTTACGGCTCAACGAAGACACAAAGGCGACAACAAAACATCGATTTCCTTCCCTGAGTTTTAAGCACTATGGAGCGGAACTACTTTACCTGTCCGCCCCACCTCTGCACCGCCTCCTCCGCTGACGTCAGCTTGTGTCCTGTTGTCGGTCCACAGGCTGTGACCGGCAGAACCAACCAGGGGCGTTTAAAGGATTTTTTTTTAGGGGGCCAAGAATGAGGCAGGGGGGCCCACAGGAATTAAAAGAGAGAAAATTCTCCTTCATCTTTCAGCTCTTACACTTTTTTCTTTTGTATAAGCAGATGTGTTGTTTTAAAAGTTTGAGTGCACTTAAATGTAAGTTCTGTAATTATGCAAATATTCATTCAAATATATGACATTTCATTGCTTTAATCCTCTCTAAATTGCTGTTTTCAAAATAAGTCAGTGTAAAACTAAGTTCATCTTGATTTTAGTTTCATTTCACAGTTTTCCCATATGTCGTAAAATAATCTTTCTGAGAACAAGTGTGCCTTCAGCTGCTTCCTTGGGGTTGCCACGGTGGATTAATCCCATTGGTGATTTGGCAGAGGTTTTACACCAGATGCCCTTCCTGATGCAACCCTCCATGGTGAGAGGAGCTTGTGTCAGTTCAATTCAGTTTTATTTATATAGCACCAATTCACAACAAAAGTCGCCTCAAGGCGCTTCACACTGTAAGGTAAAGATCCTACAGTGTTAGAGAGAAAACGTTTAACGAGACAACATTTAATGACATGCAGCAGTAACAAATAAATGCATGGGGAGTGAAAAGAGGTGGGTGGAGAAGAAATGCCCAGCACATCATAAGAACAGCAGCCTAAACCTATTGCAGCATAACTAAACCCTATCCATAAGCTTTATCAAAAAGAAAAGTTTTAAGTCTAATCTTAAATGTAGAGAGGGTGTCTGCTTTCTGAATACAAACTGGGAGTTGGTTTCACAGGAGAGGGGGGCTGCTAGCTGAAGGCTCTGTCTCCCATTCTACTTTTAAAACTTTAGGAACCACAAGTAGGTCTGCACTCTGAGAGCGAAGTGCTCTAATGGGAAAACACGGTACAATGAGGTCTTTAAGATAGGATGGTGCCTGATTGTTCAAGACTTTGTGAGTAGAATGATTTTAAATTCAATTCTGGATTTAACAGGGAGCCGATGAAGAGAGGCCAATATAGGGGAAATATAAGCACTCGTTCTAGTCTCTGTCAGTACTCTCGCTGCAGCATTTTGGATTAAATGAAGACTTTTTAAGGAGCTTTTAGAACAGCCAGATAACAATGAATTACAATAATCAAGCCTAGAAGTAATAAATGCATGAACTAGTTTTTCAGCCTCACTCTGAGACAGGATGTTTCTAATTTCTGCAATATTGCAAAGATGATAAAAGGCAGTCTTACACATTTGTTTAATGTGAGCACTAAAGGACATATCCTGATCAAAAATGACTCCAAGTGATCACACAGTTGTTCTGCAACAACTCTTTCAAGAATTTTTGAAATGAAAGGAAGTTTGGAAATTGGTTTGTAATTAGCTAAGACGGTTGGGTCGAACGAGGGGTTTTTAAGTCGTGGTTTAATTACAGCCACTTTAAAAGCCTGTGGTACATATCCCATTAATAAGAATAAATTGATGATATCCAAAACTGAAGCATTAATCAGTGGCAAGACCTCTTTGAACAGTCCTGAAGGGATGGGAGCTAACAGGCATGTTGATGGTGTCCCCACCTGGAATCAAATCAGGAACCTTTCACTTGTAAGACAAATGTGTAAACCACTACACTACAGGGACATTAACTTTCAGACAACAAAATAAAGCCAATAATACACTGTATATATGTTAATATTTGGTTATATATTTTATTGTTCAAATGAATGTAGAAACCTCAGATTTCTTCTTCTTCTTTTGGCTGCTCCTTTTAGGGGTTTCCACAGCACATTATCTGCCTCCATCTTACTCTACCCCTTATGTGTGTGTTCTCAGACCCCCAATCATCATCTTTGCCAGCTTTGATTCAAATTGGACAAAGTTGGATTTGTCCTGTTCTCCTTCACCACACCACATCTATGAACCTTCTCTGTAGTCTTCCTCTTTTCATCCTACCTGACAGCTCCATGTTCAACATCCTTCAACTATTCTTCCTCTGCACATGTCCAAACCATCTCAACCTTGTCTCTCTGACCTTATCTACAAACCACTCAGCCTCTGTACTCATTTTGTAATTCTATCCATCCTGGTCACTCCCAGTGAAACATCATCAAGTTTTGCCACCTCCAGCCCCACCTCCTTTATTTTTGTCAGTGACAGAAGCAATTAGACAAAATAGACAACAGACAAAAACAAATATTTCATGAACAGCAATAATAATATCTCCATTTCATACTTGTTTACCACCTTTACATTTACTGTATGCAGTCATGAGTTTTCCAAACTTTTTTGGTCAAACATACATTTGTTTTAAATGGCTGTCCTGAGCCCTGCCTGTTTTAATATACCTTTTCCCCTGAGTTCATACCACATTTCTCTAATTTCAAACAACAATACAGTTTGGAAGTTGATTATTTTGTACATTGTAGTTCCATTTTGAGATAAACAAAAATGTGAAGTTGTAAGGAATGCAGTTTGATTAATAGTGCCTTGGTTTTTTTCATCATAATTCATAATTCAAGATTCACTTTTTCAAATTCTCAATTCTCTTATGTATTATATAAATGGGATTAGTGTTTGTTTTGTAAACTATAGGGCTTTTAGGGGTAATATAGTATGAGGTCACACCTCTTGATCACTGAATTCAGATGTTTCATTCAGTCCCATTGCCACACGTGTATAAAATCAAGCACCTAACCATGCATTCTGCCTTTACAAACATTTGTGAAAGAACAAATTGCTCTAAAGAGCTCACTGAATCAGATGAATGGATCTGGGTTTGGTGAACACCAGAACATTCCCTGCCTGACTGCACTGTGCCAAATGTAGAGTTAGGTGGCGGTGGGTTAATGCTATGAGGTTGTTTTTCTGGCGTTGGCCTGTGGCCCATAGTCCTAGTGAAGGGAAATTTTAATGCTTCAGCTTATACAGACATTTTGGACGATTCTATGCTTCCAGTTTTTTAGGAACAGTTTAGAGAAGACCCTTTTCTGTTCCAGCAACACTTTGCTGCTGAGCAAGCTCAGTGAAAGCATGGCTGGATGAGATTGTTGTAGAAGAACAGAGCCCTGACCTCAACACCATTGGGATAAACTAGAATGAAGCTTGCGAGCCAGGTCTTCTTATCCAACATCAAAGTCTGACGTCACAAATGCTCTTCTGGATGAATGGGCAAAAACTCACACAGATACACTCCAAAATCTTTTTGAAAGCCTTCCCAGAAGAGTGGAAGCTGTTCCAGTTGCTAAGGGGGCCCAACTGCAAATTAAGTCCCGAGGATTTAGAGCTTCCCGTAGGTATAATGTGTAGGTGGCCCACAACAAAAATGTACATTCAGCTGCTCCCTTGTATTCTCCCCAGGGGGTCATCACAACAGATTAATCCCCATCGGTAATTTGGCAGATGTTCCATGGTGAGAGGGACTTGTACCCTCACCTGGAATTGAACCAGGGGTCTTTCACTTGAAAGGCACACAAAGCTACAACTACGGAAAATAAAAATAAAATAAAAAATATACAGGAAATTAACTTAGTTTTAAACTTTGTTAAGTGGGTCAAATTTAGTAAAACTGTCTGACGAGGCTTTGCTTCACCCGTTTATTTAGACAGCAGGATGTCTAGATGGCTCAAGAGTCAACTACCTTTACAAGCTATTGTATTTGCATTGTAATTTCTAATCTGAACACCTTAAATTGTTCCCAAATACTATCCATATTATAATAATAAAGAAAAATTAAACTAACTAATAAGTGCTGAACTAAAACTAAACATTTTCAAATACTGAAAACTAAACTGAAATGAGCAAAGCTGCTCTAGAAACTATCCATCATCTACCGCTTATCCAAGGGTCCAGGTCACTGGATCAACATTTCAGCAGAGAAGAGCCAGCAGAGAAGCCCAGACTTTCCTCTACCCAGCCACCTCCTCCAGCTCTTCAGGGGACACACCACTGTGTTCCTAGGCCAGGTGGGAGACATAGTCTCTCCAGTGTGCCCTGGGTCTGTCCTGGGGTCTCCTCCCAGAGGGACATGTCTGAAACACCTCGAGTGTGAGGCATCCAGGAGGCATCCTGATCAGATGCCTGACCCACCTCAACTGGCTCCTTTCGATGTGGTAGAGTAGCTGCTCTACTCTGACCCTCTCCTGGATAACTGAGTTTTTGACCCAATTCTAAGGGTGAGTCCAGCAACCCTACGGAGAAAGCTCGATTCAGCCGCTTGTATTTGCGATCTCATTCTTTCGGTCATTACCCCAAAGTTCATGACAATAGGTGAAGGTAGGAATGTAGATTTAGAACTCAGCTTCCTCTTCACCACGACAGACGGGCACAACGTCTGAATCACTGCAGATGCTGCTCTCATCCGTGTGTTGATCTCTTGCTCCATCCTCCCCTCACTCATGAATAAGACCCCAAGATACCTAAACTCCTCCACTTGCGGCACCACCCTCTCCCCAACTCGTAGAGGGCAATCCACCCTTTTCCAGCTGAAATCACGGACTCAGACTTGGAGGTACTGAATCTCATCCTGGCACACTCAGTAGCAAACTGTCCCAGCAAGACCTGTAAGCCATTGCTTGATGAAGTCATCAGGACCACAACATTTGCAAACAGCAGAGATATGATCCTACAGCCACCAAACATGACACCCTCCATTCCTTGGCAGCACCTAGAAATCCTGTCCATGAAAATTATGAATAGGATCGGTGACAAAGAGCAGCCCTAGTGGAGTCCCACTCTTACTGGGAACAAGTTTTACTGGTTATTTGGAATACAAACCAGGCTCTCGCAATGGTCCTCTAGAGACCGGATTGCTTGTAGTAATGAGCTAATGAGCTTGATACTCCATACTCTTGAAGCACCCTCCACAAGAAACCACAAGGGACGCGGTCAAATGTCTTCTCCAAGTCCACAAAACACATGTAGACCAGTTGGACAAACACCCATGCACCCTCAAGGATCCTTGAGAGGTTAAAGAGCTGGTCCAATGTGCAACGACCAGGACGAAAACCACATTGTTCCTCCTGGATCCAAGGTTCGACCAACGGCTGGACTCTACTTTCCAATACTCTGATGTAGACCTTCCCAGGGAGGCTGAGGAGTGTGATCCCTCTATAGTTGGAGCACACTCTCCGGTCCCCCTTCTTGAAGAGAGGAACCCCCCCCCCCAGCCTTGAGTTACTCAGGGCGAATCTCACTTACACACAGGGCCCTGCTACCAAAGAGTTTTTAACAACTTCGGCATCCTCAGCCCCAGTAATGGGCGAGTCACTCCCCTCATCCTCAGGCTCTGCTTCTACTATGGAAGACGTGTCAGTGAGAAGATCCTCAAAGTATTCTTTCCACTGCCCGACAGTGCCCCCAGTAGAAGTCAGCAGCTCGCATCTGCATCATACACAGTGTGACCAGCGAGCCGCTTTCCCCTTCTGAGTTGCTGGACAGTTTGCTCTGGAAACTAACCAAACCTAAACTGAACTGAAAACAATAACTCAAAACTAAATAAAAATGAAAACTAATCAAAAAATACAAAAATATAACTCCGACTGCAGTAGCTGTCAGTCATTTAGCCACTGAGTCACTACGGTCCTTGTTTAATGAGCTGTAGGCGTTTTTGATTGGTAGCTATTTAAACCAATCACTACACTAGGAGGTACTGCGTAACGTTTTCCTCTTCACCGCACTGTCCGTAGTGAGCGACCTGCTGGTCTGGAGCCTTTGTGTCAACATCTTTGGGGGATTCACAGGTAATATAAATGCTTTTAACATTTTACACTTGCTTTTTCCCTAACGCAACTGCATTCCGATGTAACAACGTTTGCAAGCGAGTTCGCTGTTAGTCTATCAATGCGGCTCAATGTTTAAACCAAACAGGCTCCCATTGATGCTAGCCAGAGCTTATTGTTAGCGTTAGCTAACGAGGCTCTCTAAATTATGGTTAATTTGTAAGAAAAGCACGAAAGAGCAAGGCAAATATATGGTTGCAGCGGAATGTGTGTGTGGTAATGACAAGAAAAGGCCGTAATATTGTGTTCATGTGTGTTGTGTGCCAGGCGCTGTAAACAAACAAAACAGCCAATAGCCAGCGCAAGCTAAGCTAGTTTTGCCGTTAGCCTGCTAGCTCAAAGCAAGACGGTTTGAGGAGTCATTGGCTGAGCCGTTTCGCCTTTTGTCGAGTAGATAATCCAACCTAATACTCTTTGCAAACATGCGAGCCGTTGTGAATCATATGTATCCCGTACAAGTAGGTTAGTATTGCTACATGATTGAGGTATTTGAAATTCAGACGGTCCTGTTCGTAACAATATTTCTGGTTCTGTCTTTATTTCTTAGTGTTTGAATGGATATTACCAGGTGCACGGAGAAATGGGTAAAACAAGACAAGGTTACTGTACCTTGGAGCCCTCATTTCATAAAATCATGACATTCATGCACATGCAACATTTTTTAAATCATCCAGTTATACAGATGGGATTTTTGGTGATATTTTTTTTTCCCCCTAAAGCCAGGCAGTATTTTGTGATTAGCGGCCATTTATAAAGGTGCAGCCTTTGTTTTTTAAAATAGCAAGAGGGTGGGGTTCGTTAAATGTGCAGCTGTTAGTTTAACCGAACATTTAGTTAGTGGGGAAAGATACTATTTGGCATGGATTTTGTAGGTTTTATGTGTTGTAAACTTTGTTCATATATTAAGTGTCTTAGAGTGCTGTGATGTAAACACATATTTTTCCCAGCACTCACAACCACATCGTCATGCTCATCTAATTTGTTAAACTTTTTTTTTTATTGGTTACACTGTTGTGAACATACAAATTTCAACCATTTCACTTAAAAATGTTTTGTGCCTTTGGTTGTTGTAGACTTCATCATTAAGAATCGCATCTCATTCCTGTTCCCTTTTTCTTTAGGAGAGGCCTCCAACATCCTCCATAATGCTGTCTAGCAAGAAATCAGATGCTGGTTCCTCTTCCTCCTCCTCCTCATCCTCTGTTGGAGCAGTGGGAGGTGATAGGGCACCAGGTTCTGACCTCCAGACAGGACCTGCAGCCTCAGCTGCAGGAGTTATGGACTCAAAGAAGAAAGAGAGGTCTTCCCCTAGTGGGGAACATGGTGGAGCCTCTTTGTCTCATCAGTCAGGCCCTGGAGGGGCAGATCAGGACTCAGCTGAAGTCCGTAGGACAAGTCGTCGCAAGCGAGCAAAAGTAAACATTTTAGGTTTCTGCATGCTCAGGAGGGAAGGCTGTTGCCATAGAGAAAAGAAACTAGTTCATTTGGCTGTGTCAGAATTCATTATATTCTGTGCTTCAGGAACAGAATTGTTTGTTATCCCAAGTCACAGGGTTTCATCTGCATGTATGCCTCAGTCAAGGTTAGAACTGACAATTGTTTGTTCTTTTTGTAGTCAGTGTTGTTTGTGATGGGCGTTGGTCACTCCTGAGAAATGTTTCAACACTTCTTTTAGAAGTGGGAGTAAATGAACTCTTAATGTGAATGTCGGTTTTAATGGTGCTTTTATTGTGCCTACTGTTGCAGGTGGAGTACCGCGAGATGGACGAAAGCCTGGCAAATCTGTCGGAGGATGAGTATTACTCAGAGGAGGAGAGGAACGCCAAAGCAGAAAAAGAAAGGAAACAGGTCATCCCTCCTCCAGCTCCACCAGTGGAAGAGGAGAATGACAGTGAACCAGAGGAGCCATCTGGTAAGTGTGACAATTGGAGCAGCATGTCAGAGCAGCAAAATTATCTTTTTGCTGAAGACTGTCTAATTATTTACCCTGTAATCAGTTGTAATTCAGAATTCACTCTAGTGTTAAATTAATCCTGACGGACTCCTTTTTTAACAGAACAGAAATTTGCATGTTTATTTTTAGGTGTGGAAGGGGCTGCTTTCCAGAGTCGCCTTCCTCACGACCGTATGACATCTCAGGAGGCAGCCTGCTTCCCTGACATTATCAGTGGTCCCCAGCAGACTCAGAAGGCCTTCCTGTACATCCGCAACCGTACTGTATGTATTAAACACATTACTTTATATTTCCAGACAAAGGGCATTACTTTAATTGATATTTCTCTAATCCAGCTCCAGCTATGGCTGGACAACCCTAAGATCCAGCTGACTCATGAAGCCACATACCAGCATATTGAAGCTCCATATAACAGTAAGGCCTTAAATTAAACCTTTTTTGCATTATTTTATTTATTATTATTCAGAAGTTGAAATTTCGTGTGTGTGTTCTCTTTGTAGGTGATAGTTTGCTGATCCAGAGGATACACAGCTACTTAGAAAGGCATGGCCTTATTAACTTTGGTATTTACAAGCGAGTCAAGCCTTTACCAAGTAGGTTCCTTTGTTTTATTCCACTTTTGGATTGACACTAGCCTTTAACCTAATTTTGGCACACGTTATGTATGCTACATGAACAAAATCAAGTTTGCAGGGAACTGACCTTGGGATGTTCGAAGGTGATGCCACATTAATGCGCTTCCTGCCTGTCATTACAGCTAAGAAGACTGGGAAAGTTATAGTTATTGGTGGAGGTGTGTCTGGCTTAGCTGCAGCCAGGCAGCTGCAGAGCTTTGGGATGGATGTTACCGTATTGGAAGCCAGGGTATGTCACAGTGTTTCTGTTAGTCATATATTATATAAACCATTGTGACTGTAAATGTGTAATAAATCTTACAATGCTATCTGTAGGGGGGTGTGTGTGTGTATGTATGTGTGTATATATATATATATATTAGTGTATTTGATTTATATTTTTTTTTAGTTGTCAGTCAAGTGACGTAAACTTGTTTTTGGAAATGTTAATCTTTCCATGCAGGACCGTGTTGGAGGCAGAGTTGCCACATTCAGGAAAGGCAACTATGTTGCAGATCTTGGAGCCATGGTGGTGACAGGGCTGGGTAAGAATGCAGTTCTTTTTGTTGGAATACTGAAGTTAATCATATAATTAATTCCAACCAGCCTGTAAGTTGCCAGTGTCCAACTGTGTGCTGTAGACATGCATTTATTTTGGCAAATAATTCCTAATATTCAAGAAATTAGAAGTGTATCGTGTTGAGGATGCAAATAATTAATTGTACTGTACTTTATTCAAATAGAAATATGCACTTTTCAGTGGGACATGATTTGAGATCACAGCTTTAACACAACTAGATTTTTTTTTTTTTAAATTGTAGTTTTGCTGTTACTTTGATTAACCTGTAGAGGGTGATGGCTGCCTCTATAAATATGACTGTCGTGTGTGTGTGTGTGTGTGTGTGTGTGTGTGTGTGTGTTCAGGAGGAAATCCTATGGCAGTGATCAGTAAACAGGTTAACATGGAGCTGGCCAAGATCAAACAGAAGTGTCCACTATATGAAGCCAATGGCCAAGCTGTGAGTAAAATGAATGATCTTAACATTTAAGGAGTTGTCCATTATCATGTTGCAGCAAAACTCAGCAAATGCATATTTTCCTTAGTTGTAGTAATAAAAGTTCTATGGATTGGGGTTTTTTTTTTTTTTTTTTTTTTTTAATCCAAGTTTTCTTTTGAAACCAAGATATGGCA